>VDFB02042111.1:0-35587 GCA_007258455.2 Sequoia sempervirens
TTCCTTGTATTCCTTGGTTCTAGTCTTCTTGTAGACCCTGGTATCCAATATAATGTCAGCTTGTTTGACTGTAGCAAAAGGCAGTTTGAGTTCTTCCACATTTTGGATGACTTCATTGAGACTTTTATCCATGTCTGGTGGTGGTCCTTTGTAATGAACTAGGTCTGGAATGTTAAAAATAGGGGACAGTCCACTGTCCTTCGGTAGCTGCGCTTTAAAGAGGCATTGTTTCCATACTTTTCCAAGATCGGACAGGGACCTATCCTCTTCATACTTGCCAGCTTGAGACTCTTTTGGCCTATAGACATTTGTGCACCATGCCCAGTGCCTCAACATTGAACTGCACTGCTCTTCTATGCTCATCCACCTTGGTCGTATACTTCATGTTATTTTCTGCCAATGTCTTCCTGATTGTATCATGAATCTCCTGCATTGCATAGGAAAAATCATCAGCATATCCACTTCCCTTGACTCCATCCTTTAAGTCTCTTAGCTCATAGACCCCTCTAGGATGTAGTCCATAGACAATTTCAAAGGGACTCTTCCCTGTTGACCTGTTCACAGTATCATTATAGGCATATTCAACTTGCCCAATCAACTGATCCCATTGTTGACCATACTCCTTGGTCAAGCAACTTAATAGATTTCCAAGAGTTCTATTAACAACTTCGGTCTGACCATCAGTTTGGGGATGGTATGCAGATCCAAAAGATAAATTAGTGCCCAATCTCTACCAAAGAGTCTTCCAAAAATGGCTCATGAACTTGGTGTCTCTGTCTGACACAATTCTTATAGGTAACCCATGTATCCTTACTATCTCTTTGAAGAAGAGAGAGGCTATTTGACTGGCATCATTGGTTGTTTTACATGGCACAAAGTGAGCCATCTTGTTGAATCTGTCCACAACTACATAAACATTGTCCATGCCTTGTCTTGTCTTGGGTAACCCAACTACAAAATCCATACTCAAGCATTCCCATGGCCTGTTAGGACTAGGCAGTGGTTGGTATAGCCCTGCATTTGAAGAAGTACCCTTGGTCTTTTGACACACTATACAACTTTCCACATACCTCCTAACATCTAGGTTCATCCTTGGCCAATAATAGAACCTTTGAACAATGTCTTGAGTCTTTGTGATCCCAAAGTGACCACTCAATGCACCATTATACTTTTCTTGTATCAAATTCTCTCTAATAGAGCCTCTAGGGACACATAGCTGATTCCCTTTAAACAAAAGATCACTTTGCAAAGTATATTCAACATATTTACTATGAAAATGATTCTTGTATTCAACACATACCTTATAAATGTTTGCAAAATATTCATCATCTGCATATAGATCCTTGAAATGATCTATTCCCATGCTCTTCAACTGAATTTCTTGTATGGTGAGGACTCTTCTACTCAAGGCATCTGCCACCTTGTTGAGTACTCCTTTCTTATGCTTGATAATGAGAGGTGTAAACTGCGGGTATTCCACCCACTTCGTAATGCGTGACTTCGATTTCTCTTGAATTTAGGAAACTAGAATTCTTGATTTGTCTAAATACACTATGAATTCATTGGGAAGCAAGTAGTGCCTCCATTTCCTTAAAGCCTGGACCAATGCATACATCTGGTCATAAGAAGAATAACTTCTTCTTGGCTTCCTTAACCTATAGAATGAAAACCACCCGGTCTACCCTCTTGACTAAGAATAGCTCCAATAGCCACATTGTACATCAAACTCAATAGTGAATAGCTTTTCAAATCTTGGTAACACCAAAATAGGTTGGGTAGCTATCTTTTTCTTTCTACAACTCAACTTTGTTAGCTTGCTCATTCCATACAAACTTAGTCTTCATTCCTCCTTTAATGGTATCCAACATGGGAGCACAAATATGGTGTCTTATGAACTTCCTATAGTATTGAGCAGGAGCCGTAAGAAAGCTTCTTACATTTGTTGTGTCGTTGAGCCAATTGAGGATGGCTTCCACTTTGCTGCTATGCATCTTCAAGTTGCCATGTGATAGCACAAATCCAAGGTACACCAGCTCTGTTTTGATGAATTCACACTTTTCTAAATTGATCATCAACTTCTCCTCCTGCAGCTTCTTGAAAATCAACTCTATCTATTGGAGATGCTCTTCTCTTGTTTTGCTATAAATCAGTATATCATAAAGATACACTACTACAAATTTTCCAATGTAGTCTTTGAGTATTTCATTCATGAGTCTCATGAATGTGGAGGGGGCATTAGACAACCCAAATGGCATAACCAGCCATTCATATAAACCCTCATTGGTTTTGAAAGTTGTTTTCCACTCATCTTCCTCATGTATTCTAATTTGGTGATAACCACTCTTTAGGTCTATTTCGATATAGTACCTAGCTCACCTAAACAATCCATGAGGTCTTCAATCCTAGGGATAGGGAACCTATACCTAATGGTTATCTTATTTATGGCCCTAGAATTAGTACAAAGCCTCCATTCTCCTCCCTTTTTAGGTGCTAAGACAGTGGGTACTGCACATGGACTGATACTCTTTCTAATGAGACCTTGGTTTTGGAGTTCTTGAATTTTCCTAGCTATTTCCTCATTTTGTTGAGGAGTCATCTTGTAGGCTGCCTTATTTGGTAGGGTAGCCCCTGGTATCAAGTCTATTCTATGACTTATGGCTCTTTTAGGGGGTAATGCTGCTGGTTGTCCACTACTCACAATGCCTTCATAGGTCTACTTGACATTTTGTATTCCTTTGTGCTTTTGGATTTTCAGCTGCTTTCTCATTACTTACCTCTCTTGGCCTTAACATCACTACATATCCAACTCCTTCTCCTTCTTCCAAGGCTTCTAAGAACTCTTTTCACCAACCATGAGCAATTTAGGACCTGTTGTCTGCACCTCTGTATCTTCTAGCAAAGACTAAATTTTGAAAGTTACCTTATCCTTCTTGAAAGTGTAGAAGTTCTTTGCTCCATCATGCATAGCTTGGCGATCAAATTGCCATGGTCTACCTAGGAGAAAGTGACATGCATCCATAGGTAACACATCACACAAGACTTTGTCTTTGTACCTTCCAATTGAAAACTCCACCCATGCTTGTTCATTCACCAAGACATGTTGACCTTTATTGAGCCATGTGACCTTGTAAGGATTGGTGTGGGGTATCCTTGTCAACTTTAGCTTGCTGACTGTCTCCTCTGACACAATATTGTCAGTAGACCCTGAGTCAATGATGACTCTACACACTTTCCCCATCATCTTACACTTTATCCTAAATAGGGACCTTCTTTGGCTTGGTTCTTCTTTAACCGGCTCCTTGATCAAAGTTCTCCTCATCATGAGGTTCTCACCTTCCTTAGAATTCAATGGTACCTTAGAATGTTTCTCTGCAGCATTTGTCTCATCATGAACTAGATTAGTTCTCTTGTCACCTCCATGAGAAGTACTACCTTTCTCTGGACACCTATAGGCCAGGTGTCCCATTTGATTGCAGTGGTAACACTTCATATTGGCAAAGTAACTACCTCTTCCTTGTCCACCACTTCTTCCTCTAGAGCTAGAGCTTCCTTCTTGCTGCTCTGAGTACCTGACTTCTCCTTGAGCCCTTGATTTTGAACTCCTTCCACCATAGCCACCTCTTTGTCCTCTACTATCTTTTCCTTTACCTCTACTCTTGGAGGTTTGCTCTTGCTTCTTTTTTCCTTTCTCCTCTATCTTTAAGGCCATTTGATAACATTGGCGGATGGTTTTGAAGTTCACTAGGCTCATGTCTTCTTGAATAGACCATTTAAGCCCATTCAAATACCTTGCTAGCTTGATGCTTTCATCTTCAACCACCTTTGATCTGAGGCACAATTTTTGGAACTCCTCGGTGTATGTTTGAACATTCATATCTTTTTGTCTAAGGTTATGTCTCCTCCTATGCAACTGGACTTCATAGTCATCAGGTAGATAGGTCTGCCTTATTTTGGTTACCATGCCTCTCCATGTAACTATAGGACCCTTGCCTTCTTTTTCTCTTTCAGCTTGTACAAATTTCCACCATGTGAGAGCTGCACCTCTCAACCTTGAATTGGCCACTTTTACTTTTTGGGCCTCTGTTATACCATCACATTCAAAGTGATTCTCTATACTTTCAATCCAGTCCACAACTGAATCAGGGTCCATTTGTCCACTTAATAGTGGCACACCTTCCAAAGCTTTGCCACTTAAGGCCTGCAGTGCCTTCAAGAAGGGTTCTTCAGCAAGGACAGGGTCAGGTTTTGGAGCTTCCTCCTCCAAGTCCACTTCCATTTCCTTTGCTTCCTGCTCTTCCTTCAGTTCTATTTTATCCTTCACTTTGTCTGTTGTTTCTTGGACTTCATCCAAGAGCTTCTCCATTCGAGACAACCTCTCTCTTAGCAGCCGGTTATCCTCTTCTTCCTCTTCTACCTTCTTAGCTAACTCAACATTAGTCACCATGGTTCTTTCTTCCTCTGGTGTATTCTCTCCTACTGATTCAGTGGGTTGCAACATCAATCACAAGCCTGATCAAACAAAGGCTCTGATACCAATATGGTGTAAGTGCTCCTTGGTTTGCTTGCACAATCAATTAAGAAGACTTTTCACTGTCTTCATCCAGGAACCTGATCCCTTTCTAGGTTCTTGTTAGGCTTAGATTATCAACTAAGTCCTGTCTCAACTCTTCTCCAAGAGCCTCACTCCTTGTGCTTCACCTTAGAGGACTGACACCACTTGATCTTGCAAAGCTCTCTCCTACACTTAGAAGAATCTAAGTGCCAATTCACTCTCAACCTTGAACTACTTGCAGGGGTGTCAGAGATACTGAATCATGCATTTCACATCCATTTAGATCCATCTTTGAGGACCTTCAATCTGTGTCTTACCGATTCCAAGATTTTGCTTTGAATAGGCCTAATTGCTTGTAGCCCTTGACAGTGTCCTTTTTGCTTTTCTTGCTCAAACTGTCCAAACAACCTGGAAAAAAAACTTCACATTCAGATACCCTTTTGGATCCTCTAAAATATTTACAAGGTTTTAGACCCCTGACTCCTCCGTACAGTGGGTTCCTACAATCTAGGGCAAATAGGGCTAATAGGCCTAATTGCTAGGGTTTCACTGTTCTCTTGCTTATCTCTCACACAAATGGATTGATTAAGCCACCATCCTTCTAGCATTCTTAGATATGGTCATGCCCCACCTGGAACTGTACTTGTTCCGTACAGTACCTCTTTCCCCTGCCTGTTCTCTTCAACTTTTCACTGCCAAACCTCTAACCGGGTATTGTGAACTCGCCTAGGGTTTGGTTTTGAATGCAAATGCTCGACTCCCTATGACTCCTACTACTAAATATTTATAGATGATTGGCTCCCCTGTCATATCCATCCAATCTCAGGAAGATCCCGTGGTTAGATTTTATGGGGGAGCCATGAAAAGACTGACTGGACTGTACAAAACAAGAAAACCCTCTAAAACCTTAACCTATGAATTCAAAGCACCAAATCAACTCAAAGCAACTTGATTACAAAATGAAAGATGCCTAAGACTGCTCAATGAACACAAATCTAACAGCAAATCAAAGCATCTAATTCAATGAATAGCACTGTCACTCAAAACAGTCGGTATAACACAGAATTTGCAGAATTCCTCTATATTTTTCAAACCAAAAACTTGATTACAATTGACTAACTGCTTGCCTTCGAGCCATTACCTTACATAGATGCCTTTTGCCATGTTTCAAGGGATGTTGGTCGATCCCACACTCCTAACTTTTAGGGGATCCGAGATAACTAAGTTGCATGCAACCTGACAAATGTTGTCATGCAACTTTGCAACAACTTTTTGCAACTTCCCATCATTGTGTCCTCTTCCTAACTTCTAGGACCTCTAACTCCTTGATTTCGAGCCATCAACTCCCTTAACTGCCTCTTGGCATCTTCTAACAACATAGATGTGTTTAGAACACATTTAAGGCTCAACTTTCAAATTAACCTACTAAGCTAATTAAAGCAAAAGATACTTAATAAAGACTAAGCTATGGTGACCTTAGTCCTAATGACTAATTCACTTATTCCACACACAAGCAAGACCTTCTAAGGTCCAAAATAAACACACTATTACCCTGACTTGGCTAAGGTCAGGTACAAGCCAAAATTGATCATTAACAAAATGGAGTTTAGCCTAGGTGCTCCCAAGACCACTTAATAGAACACCATTTAGATCTTTTTTGAAAAGAATGTTATTTACCACACATATGGAATGGATTGCAATCTAAAATATCTTTGTTTAGCTCTGTCTAAACTTGGTGGACACTCAACAGTTTGTAAAAAATGGGTCATATCTTGAACCCAACTTGCAGTTAACACATACACATCATCCTGAGCATTCTGAGGCTCATCTTTATTAATCAAAATGTCTTCTTCTAAGTCTGTTTCATTGCTTGAACTTGCAGCAAGTTGTTCACAAAGACCTTTACCTCTAACCAGTTTGGTAATCTTGATATCTACGTCATATTCCATAACTTTGGTGATCCACCCTGCTCTTTTCTCATTTAGATCTTTACTCAACATAAATTCCTTAACACTTGGGTGTGCAACCATGACATGAATTTTATTGTTAGAGATTAAAGGCTTGAATTTTTTCAAGCTTCTTATGATAGCAAGGACATGCTTCTCTACAAAGGAATATTTATGTTCATAATCAGCCAAACCTTGATTGAAAAAGGCTATTGGCTGCTCTAAATTTTCTTCATTTTTTGCACTAAAATTGTAGAAATATTATTTATGCTACCATAAGCATACAAAATAAAATCTTTAGAGAAATTGGGATTTCCTAGCATAGGAGCTACTGCTAAGGCCTCCTTAATTGCCTCAAAATTGTTCTTGGCATCTTTCATCCAACTGAAAACTATATTCTTCTTTAACATAGTTGTTAAAGGTTGTAACATGTTTGCGACATCAGGTATGAACCTTCTCAAAAATTTGATTCAGCCTAAAAAGATTTGCAGACCCTTCTTGTGATTGGGTAATGGCAGTTCAAGTATGGCTTTGACTCTCTCAGGGTCAATAGTAATTCCTTGCTTTGACACTATGTGTCCTAATAATTTACCTTCATGAACAACAAACATACTCTTTTTTGGATTGAGAGATATACCAAATTCTTTGCATTTTTCAAAAACTTGCTTAAGGTGTGAAAAATGTTCATCAACATTCTTAGAATACACCGCAACATCATCTAAATAAATCAACACAATCTTATTAATCAAGCTTTGAAATGCCATATCCATGGACCTCTAAAATTTGGGACCAATATTAGAAAAACCAAAAGGAATCCTCTTGTATGCCATGGTGCCCCACTTAGTTGTAAAAGTAGTTTTAAACTGATCCACTTCTTTAACCAACACTTGGTTATAACCCGAATAACCATCTAACAAGGAAAATATTTCAGAACCAACTACTTGTAGGATTTTCTCCATGGAGGGTAGCAAGTAGTGATCTTTCAAAGATGCTCGGTTAAGATCTCTAAAGTCTACACAGAGTCTTATCTCACCATTTTTCTTTCTAACTGGTACAAGGTTAGAAACCCATGAAGTATGTTTAATAGGAAAGATGATACCCCCCTCAACTAGTTTGGTCAACTCTTTAATCATTAAGGGCTCAAGCTTGGGATTCAAGGGTCTTTGTTTCTACCTTACTAGCCTAGCATTAGGCTCTAACTCAATTGTGTGTTGGACAATATGGGGATCAAAACCTTTAAAATATGAGTATTCCCAAGCAAACACATCATGAAATTCTTGGCATAAAGTAACAAAAGATTGTTTATCTTCAGGTGAACAAATTTTTCCTATCTTAAGGAGTTTACCTTTAAAAATCTCCAGTTCTTCATAATGTTCTTCTTTGATCTACAAACCAGTTTTACCCTTTTTAAGTTGATCATCAATACTGAAAATAAATTCCAAGGTAACAAGACCCTTGGGTAACTTATTTGTCCTCAACTGTATGATTTGATCATCATACTGTTGTTTAAGTTTTCCTTGATTCACCATAGAGAACTGATCTTCTTCAAGAAAAAAAGAAAGAATCTATTTGTCACTGTCAAAAACCTACCAGTGAATGTTGTTATCAGGAATTGATGGCCTAACTACAACCTTCACATACTATTGTACTTTCTCTTTTCTAATGTCACTTGGAATATCAAACTGTGCTCCAATGGCTACAAGCCTATCAACATGTTTGTTCTGGCTCCTTGGAATAGACACTAAATTAAAGGCATCAAATTCCTTAATCATACTCAACACTCTATTTCTATAAGACTTCAGTGCATCATTTTTAGCAACATTTAGGCCTCTTATTTGATTAATAATAAGCTCGTTGTCCCCATAAACTTTCAAATAGCTTATTCCTCTCTTCCTTGCCCACTCGATACCTTGAACAAGGCCTTCATACTCCATAGTGTTAGAGCATGCAAAAGAAAAACAAGATGTAGAATAATACTTATCTCCTTGCGGGGATACAAGCATTGCACCCCCTCTAGCTCCATTTTTTCTTCTAGAACCATCAAAATGCATCTCCCACAGCTCATTCTGCTACTCAATCTGACTTTCTACACTCCTTTCAAGATTTGGCATTTCTGTCCCAGCTTCATGCAACACATAATTTCCCAGACCAACATCCTGAATGAGCTCATTTAGATTATCAATCACGTTCTCAGCTACCCATTCATTTAGGAGTATCTCAGGTACACTTTTAGCTTGTAACTCTTGTGCTGAAGCAAGTTCAATATCCTCAAAAACAACATAATTAACATTAACAACAGATGGTACATAAGGCTCAATGTGATCTTTGGAAAGAGACTCAGAAGTTATAGTTACCTTAGTACCATACCTAGTCCTAAAAAGCATATGGGACCAATTTGAAGATAAATACCCTCCAATTTTAGCTATGAAGTCTCTAGACAGGCATAATGCAAAAAATGGAGGAAAGTCTATAGTAAACACATCTTGAGGGATTGAAAAATTAGGACAGGCATGTAACGTAAGATTCAAATTTTTTATAACACCTACAGTGTTTACCGCTGTCCCATCTAATTGAAGTACTCCCTTTTCTAATGGCTAGTATTGCAGTCCTAGCTGGTTTGCAATCCTTTTTGGCATTACAGAGCTGCTAGCCCCACTATCAACCATGTAATTGTGCACCAATTTATTCCCCACTATTAAGGAAACATAGAAAGGAGGGGGCTTGACAACATTACTTTGTTGTGAAGTATTATCCAGAGGTGCATTGGTTAAAACTGACCTTGCTTGGCTCATAGAGGCTTCATTTGAAACATTCAGACCAACTGGATTTGATAATGTTGACTGTAACAAATCTATTTGACTAGGGATAGCTAAAGAATCCCACATTGAAATGGAAACATTCAATTTTTTCATGCTTTCAACAATGTTGAAAGGTGCAGAAACATTTACCTTTGGTATGTTTTTACAACAACATGATCAGGTTGCACTTGATTTGAAGATGAATCATATAAAGGTTGCTCTTTACTAGTGTTTTGACCTCACTGTAAAATGTGTGGTGCTTGCTGATTTGATGACCAACAACTCTCTTATCTTGATTTGTTTCCTGTTCAACTTCAAAAGCCCTCTTCTTGGCTCTAGTATTAGCTTTACCTTGATTTGCAACCAAATACAGAGTCTGATCGTGGCCTTTATATGGTGATTTTGAGCTATACGAGGCACTCTATTAAATTTTTCTTCGAGCTAATCTTTCCCATATACAAACTTTCTATAATCATGGCTCTTGTAGCCACGTATAATTTCTTATCTTTGCTCAACTTTTCTGCAACTTATGCCACCATTGAAGAATTTTTTGTAGAAATTTGGAGCCTGACCATGGTAGAGAAAACTAAAAACAAAGAGACTTTTTTTGCCTCAACTTCAAGCAAAACTACATAGGAAAGTTCAAGGTAGGCTTTCAAAGTAGTTATTATGTTATTCTTTTGACAGTTTAAGTGCAATACATATTTTATTTTGTACAAAAAAATTAAAAGGCCTTTTGATCTCCATATCATTTGATTCACATGCCAATTTCTTATAGTTTCTCATACCTAACTGCTCACTCTCCATTGTGGCACGCATTTGTTTACATTTTTTTGTGTTTTTCCCTGATCTGGTGGTCATGGTTCTTCTCACATTCGAATGGCTGTATTTTTCTATTTTGCTGCCAGATCATAATTTGAAAGTGATTTTATGAGATCCCAAATACTTCACACCAAATGAATCAGATCTTTTCCACTCCTAAAAAGAATAGAAGAATGACCACTATCATTTGATTTTTCTGAAATCACTTCTTGTTTCTGGGTAATACCCAAAATCTAATTTTTGGTACCCAAACGCCAGCTATGTAATTAAAATGGCTGCTCAAAATTTTGAAAATTCCCTTACTCTGAAGCTGAGTTTAATCTCTCAATGATTGTGTTCATGGTTGCTAATGCATTTCTTTTTTAATGCTTTTGAAGCATTTTATCTTATTAGAAAACCCTTCAAGGGTTTACTTTGTGGCTTCCACTTGTAAAAACTAAAAGATAAACCCATATGGGTTTGATGGCCGTCATGAGTTCTGGGTTGTAATTGTTCCTCTAAACACCCTTGTGGATATCTCACTATAACCAGCCTTGTAACTGAGCTTTAAACCTAATTCTAATCATTTGGTTATTGGCATTTATATTGTGAAGTTTTGCTTATTTTCACTTGATGAAAATACATTTTATATCTCATTGCAACTATGTTTCTTATCCTCTACACTTGTATAATGTACTTGAATTACTACCTCTTGTGATCAAAACACTTTCATTACTAAATACTGTCATTTGTCCTTGTTTGACATGCTTCTACTGCAGTAATTGTGAACATTTAATTAACTCACAAACTACCTGTGAGAACTCCTAGCTTTATGAAACAATTTGCATACATACTCCACATGCTCTATTTATGCTCCTTGAGCATTGTTGATTATATGAAGGCCACTTTGAGTTCTGGGTTGGAGCAACCATTTTATGCATACCATTTGGTGGCTGCTTCTCATTACTTGATGCCTGTAAACATTGTTAAAATGTGATGTGATTACAACATTGGATAATAATGAGGGACTGTCTCTTAAAGTTTGTGAATACCATAATCTCTACTGATATGAGCTGGGCTCAACCCTTGTGGGAGCCACATTTATCTCCACACATATTTAATCAGATAAATAATTGCATCTATTGCTGCACATGAAACAAATAAGTTAGGAAAAAATGTGCACATCTTAGATGTTTTTGATAATCCTAATGGTTTTCAGGGACAACTAAAATGTGCATGTAGCTTACTTAATGCAGATTATGTTCAATGTATTCATGAATAGGGTGAATATGCATGTAATTTCCATTATCACTCATTGCTTAGAGTATACTCTAACACCATCACTAATGTCATATGCAAGATTAGGAGTGGAAAGAGCTAGAAGGGACGAATGAAACTTGGGATAGTAGCGAGGCAAAAGACGCATGAAAACTAGTCATTTCAGGAAATGGTTGGTTACCCTCTTTACATGCCCATTTATTTATCTTCCTTACTTATTCTTGTATATATTTTCATAATTTGTTTTGAATATGCAAGTTAATCTCATGGCTTGTATGAGATAATGGACATTTATTTATTCAATAAAGATTATTCTTCTAAAAAGTTCTAAATCTTTCTCTATTACATGCATGTGCATGAATGTAATGATCTGTATTTGTAATTTTTTTCAAAATTTTCATTTATACATTTGAATGTAATGAAGAAGGTGAATAAAATGCACCTCATTTTCTCAGTTTAAAATGAACTCTACCTTTTTTGAACCTATCAGTGAAAAATGGGTAACACTAATCTAACTATTTATAGGGGAAAAGTTGCAAGCAGCTCAGGACAAGAAGTAATGCTTCAAATATTTCCCATTGACATGCAATAGGACATCCTCTCCAGTGAGAGTTTTCAAACAAAAAGCATTGTCTCCCAATATCTCTAAAATTTGGAAAGGGCCAAGCCAAAGTTTATCAAATTTTCCATGCTCCACTTTTCTATCATGTGCTTTATCCCAATAGAGAACCAAGTCAGAGATTCTAAAGGTTTTCACCTTGGCTCTTCTATCAAACCTTCTCTTAACCACACCCTAATTTTTAGCAAAGTTTTCTAACGCTTCATCACTTTTCTCTTCAAGGTGTAGAAGTTTGGCCAAATGAGCCTCACGCCTATCCCCTTCATCATAATAATCATTAATAAATTTCAAAGTGGGGATCTTCAATTGGATCAGGAATATAGGCTCAAGACCATACACAAGGTGATAGGGAGAGGTTCCTAGAGAGGCCTTATGTCTAGTGCGATCTAACCAAAGAGAAAATATAAGTTGGGTATGCCAATCTTTGGGGTTCCTCTCTAACAATTTATGGATGATTGTTAAAAGATTCTTATTTGAGGGCTCATCTAGACCATTTCCTTGTGGGTAGTAATTGGAGGAAAACTTAATAATGATTCCATGATCAAAATCCCAACCCAAAAACTTTAACGAAGCAAATGCAGGACCATTATCACAAACCAAAGCAAATGGGCAACCAAAGTGATTGATAATACCTGATTCTAGAAAATTGATTACCACTTCAGAAATTCATTGCTTACAAGCAAGAGCTCCAATCCACCTAGTAAATTAATTAGTTACAGTGAGAATGTACATGTGTCCTACAGACGAAGGTGGATTGATTGGACCAATAAATTCCAAACCCCACTACGCAAATGGTTTTACCTCTATTACTGGCTAGAGCGGAAGTGTTGTGTGCTTCTCCTTACTTGTTGTAGTTTGACACACATGGAAGGTCCTCACGTTGTTGTGCATATCCTTAAACAAAGTAGGCCAATAATAGACTACCCTAAAAATTTGATTTGCACTAGCCAGTCCAGAACCATTGCATGTGCCATACTTGTCATGAAATGCAATCATCACTCTCTCAGTCTCCTCTTTTCCAAGGTAGCGAAGGTAAATTCCCTCATGATTATTCTTGTATAAAACAACCCCCTTTAACATGTAGTTTTCACTTTTCAAATTGGTGCAGGAGCACCCAAGCTTCAAGGAGTCTTCAAGGTCAGGAGTGTGCAGGGGTCAGGAGGACCTATCCATCATATCAAAACATCAACTATGACCTTTTAAAGCCTATAATGGCATTTGGAAAGGATAAATGTGTTAAGAGAGTCAACTGTCCTAAGGGTCCTGATAAGGACCCTAGGACCAAAATGCTATGTAATTGGAATTATCATGTTATAGGGCTTTAATTAGTAATCTAATGCTTTAAGTAGGTCAAATAAGGTTGGATATTGAAGATCCAATAGTTTTTAGGTGGTAGAATTTAATAAATTTCAAGTTTGTAAATTCAAATATTTGAAAATCCACTTTAGGCGGGTAAATGGGTTTTAGGAGATTTAATCACTTTAATGAGATAAAATCAATGCAAAATAGTTTGGTCAGTTGGGGAATGGGTCTATAACCCCAAAAGAATCATTTTACGGAGGTTGATCAACTGGTGCAAGCATTGTACGACTGTTCTCAGAAAACTCAATAAAATTTCTGTTTTCTTGCATTTTTCTGTGTTTTCTTGATGAACCATGATTCCTATTGAAGATATATGTAGTTGGATGCTTTAGGAGTTTATATTTACATGTTTTAACACCTCTTACATGCACTGATAAGCAAAGAGGATCAATTCTTGTACGTTTTTACTGACTGTCTACAGGAAAAGACAGATTTTGCACTTGTTTTGTGAGTTTTTAATGAATGAATGATCCATTTATGGGAGATTATGACTGTATCTTGTGAAATGGATCACATTTAACATGTACCAAAATAAACTAACAAAGTAATGTGCAGGGAAGAGGAAAACTAATGTGTGCACAGTGATTTAGCAAAGGAAAAAGCATGAAGATGGACCCTAGGGTATAGCAGTGGAGGATCTGCCTAACAAGTGATATATTTTTGAGTTTTAATAGTTGAGATATGTTGAATTAATGGTGAAAAGTCTAAAATTAGGATCTGGAAGTGATTGGAAGGTTAGTTTTCAAGAAGCCCTAGTTTTGAGGCAAGTTAAGGAGGGTTTTGTGTTTGAGCTTGTTAGAGTGTCATAGAAGGCCTAAAAACTTGGAATCCTTGGTTTTGAGTCATTTTAAGGGACTTTTGAAAGTTTCATGGTCAGGGGTTGAGTTTAAAGAGGGGTTGCTTTGGAAAAGAGGGCTAATTAGGCCTAGTTTTTTAGGAAACAACAGATTTTGGTTGGTGAGTTCTAAACAAGTGCCATCAGGGAGTTGATATGTTGTTTTCCATCATAATAAAAAAACTTAATCAGTCACTAGATTGGAAGTTCCTTTGGGAGGTTTGTGAGAAAAGCCAAAAATCCTTCGCTAGAGGCCTAATTGGGCTAGAAGGCTACTTAAGGAGCAAAGGTGAGTTTTGGTCTAAGACAGAGGGTTAGGGCTTGAAAACCATTCAAGTCAGGTTAGGTTGAGCCCTTTGAGATCACTCCAATGGTTTGGAACCATAAGGGAAGCAAATAAGTCATGAATGCAAAGTTGAGGCCTTATCTCCATGTTGGCGCCTAGATGAAAGGTTGAGAGTGAATCATTGTTAGTCTTGTAACTTGGTGTTTCTTTCAAAGTCCCTAACCCTCTACATCACAAATGTAGAGCTCTCCACACTACATTAAGATGATCATGACATTGTTGATTTAAGAGATAGTAGATAATGTCATCATACCATTCACCTGGGGAAACATATTGAATGTAATAGTGTTGAGTTGTGAGATCAAGGCCCATTTTAGCCATGGTCTTAGTTAATCCCTACCCTCTTACCAATTTCATAGGTTGGATCTCAAAATAATACTCATGTAACATGGTTACCCATTTAGCTCTTTGTTCTCCCAATTCATTTTGCATCAGCAAGAGCTTGACTACAGGATCTGACACTATTGCAAAGACCTTATTCCTCAAGATATAGTGCCTAAATTTCTTCACAACTCTGATCAAAGCATAAGCTTATTTTTCTACACTAGGATATCTCAATTTTCAATCCTTCAACGAGGCACTCATGAAAGCTATAGGATTCTCATTTCCTTGGTTAGATTTTTGAGTTAATATGCTAGCTCAAGAGTGATTGGATGCAAACGAGTATATATAGAAAGGCTTAGAATAATCTGGGCTCACTAATATTGGGGCATTAGCTATTTCCCTCTTGATTTATTCAAAAGCCTCCTTCACTTCAACACTCCACTCAACATTTACATCTTGCTTCAGCATGGGTTTAACTATTTCTACAAATCCAATCATAAACTTTCTGAAAAAGTTGATTTTTCCAAAGGACTTCATTTCCTTTTTACTGGCAGGGGCTGGATCTTCAGTATGGCTTCCACTCATTCAAGATCAATAGAGATAATTTTTTTGAGATAAAATTTCCTAACAGATTCCCTTCAGTGACCCCAAAGATGCACTTCTTTGGATTGAGTGAAATACTGAATTCTCTACACCTCTAGAACACTTTGCACAAATCTGCAATATGATCACCTCGTTTCTTTTAGAATACTATTAAATCATCCATATAAATAATGACGCACTTACCAATGATGTCCTTGAAGGTGATATCCATCGCCCTCTAGAAGGTGGCCCCTGTGTTAATTAGCTTGAAAGGCATCCTCCTGTAAGAAAAGGTTCCCCACTTTGTGGTGAAGGTAGTTTTGTGCCTATCCTCATATTGCACCATGACCTAATTATACCCTAAATATCCATCTAGAAAGGACATTATTTGAGATTCATTGACAATTTGTAACACTTCATCTAGTGATGGGACTAGATATTTATCCTTTTCTGATGCATAATTGAGATTTTTGAAATCAACACAAAGCCTGATTTATCTGTTCTTCTTTCTTATCGAAACCAAATTAGCCACCCAATTTGAATGCCTAACTAGAAATATGATATGAGCAGATAATAAATTTTGTACCTCCTTTTGAATGATGGGTTCCAGTAGGGAATTGATGGGTCTTTGTCTTTGTTTGAATGGCTTGGCACCGGGCTTGAGTGGAAAAGGATGTGTAATAATTGATGTATCATACATTTTCAAATCCTCATAACTCCAAGCTATTACAACCTGATATGTGTGCATTGCATCAATGATTCCTCTCTTTTCTTTTGGAGTACATACCATGCCAATAAAAACATTCTTAATATTGTCTAGGGTACCCATATTGTATGTATCACACTGGCTACTAATGGACTCCTTATTAGCCTGCTGTTCTTGGTCCTTTATCCTATCCAGATCAAAAATTCTATCCAGTTGCACCATCCCTCTTGGAATAGTGTTGGTTTTCATATTGATGACCCCTTCTAGGTCCATTTCCTCTCCTTGGGGCTCCACCTCATATATTATTTGAGAAGTAAAAACATCATAGCTTGTGTTGAAATCAAGAATGTGCTTATCATCCTCAAATACCTAAAAATTAGTTACATTTTTAGGAACTGATGGAACCAGAGTGAGCTCCACAGTAAACTTCTTCAATCCTAAAAGTGATAAGGGTTGTAATGCACTAGCTACCTAGGCTAATGCATCTACAGTTTGGTTCTTACTACAAGGCATCAATTGAATGTTGAAAGCATCAAACCCCTCAATAAGATCCCAAAATCTATCTCTGTAATTATTCATCCTTCTATCGTGACATGTGTATTGTTTTCTAACTTTCCTAACTACCAACTCTGAGTCTGTAAACACTTGCAAAATTTTAACTTTCTTTCTTAATGCCATCAATAATTCATGAATCAAAGCTTCATATTCAGCTACGTTATTAGTACAGTGGAATTGGAATCTATGGGCAGCAAAAAAGGTTTTAACTTTAGGACTGATCAACTCAAATCCAACTCCAACACCTTGTTTTGACTTGGATCCATCAAATCTAAGTGTCCAACAACCAGCAACTCCTGATCCTTTTGATTTATCCTTAGTTTTTCTACTACTGGGAGATTCTTCTATAGGCATTAGTATTTTTCCTTTGGGATCATCTTGAATATTTTGTATATTTATCCTGACAGCTAGGGTTAGATTGATGCATCTCTATATTTTCTCTATTGTTGTTTGGCATAAGAAACATTCCAGGTCTAAGTGAGAAGCATTATCGACTCTACACTAGTTCAGAAGAAGTAGCTCTTCAAAATTCATGTCTCTACCCAATTGAATTTGGTCCTCTATGCACTTCTGGATAAATTCTTGAAAGCTATCCAACAAGCTAAGTTGACCATCTTCTTGGTCATCACCTTCCTCTATTGGTTCAACCAATGCTCCAGTGCTAGTAGATTCTGATGTGAGCTCAATGGGTACGCTTTTGAACATAAATATTTCCTTAGTATCTGACTCTGAAAGAGGGGCCACTAATACATAATTCCCCAAACTGACTTCTGATACTAATATCTCATTTGAAGTATTCTGGTATTTAGTAATTACATACTTCATTCTAGGTTACCTTTCAATCCTGATTTGATTTGGTACTCCTTTACAGGGAAGCCACATATGGGAATGATCAATTGATACATATCTGTTTAGTGCCTTAGTGAAATCTCTACTTAAGATCAGCCTATAAGTATCAGGAATGTTTGCCACTTGAATATTGATAACTTGTTGAATCCTAGGATCTAATGCAATCTACATAGGAATCATATTTAGTTCTCCTACCACATTCACTTTTGTCTTGTCCAACTGAGTGACTTTTCATTGAGAGGTTGTAGGAGTAATACCTAGGGCTCTTCAAACAAAAAAAGGCATGACACTTGTGGAAGCCCCTGAGTCTAGAAGGTAGTTGTGTAAGTTCTTCCCAAAGAGGCGAACATAAATCAGGAAAGGAGGGGTTTCTATCTTGCCTTGAAATAGACTTAACTGAGTGTCAGCTTGTGCCACTTGACTCTTATCCTTTTCTCTCCCTTTATCTCTAGCTTTAACTTGACCTTGATCTTTTGGTACATGGGAACTAGGAGTACTTCCTACTACTTCACTAGCTTTCCTATCTCAAGGAACTACATTTGCTTTAAAGGCTCCCAGAACTGTGTTTTTGATAGTCAAAACTCTTAGCAACTCAAAAGAAGAAAGACTTACCTTTAACTTATTGAGTTCTTCAGCCATATAGTCACCCAATTTCTCCATGTTCATATTGACATGAACGTCCTTGGGATGACTCACCAACTTCTCCTTGCCTTCATAAATGTTCTTTCCTTTAGCAGAATTAGATTGTCCTCCTTTTGAAAAATATTGTGTGGGTACATGAGGATAGGATGGATAGTTACTAGCATTAGGATCAGGTGGTGTAGTGTAGTTATTCAGAGGGATTGATGTAGTGAATGGGCCTCCAACTTTTGGATTTCTATTTGGCCTGTTCCTTAGATCATATTTTCTTGTAGGTTGTTGGAACATCTAAACTTCTTCAACACCTACTTCTTCTTCATCCAAAGGACCATTATCATTCTCAGTTCATTAAATAATTGTGAAATCTCATCTCCATTGTACACTTGCTCTGTCTTATCATCCGACTTCACTTGAATTTTCTTTTGGCTTGTTCTCTTCGCTTTGTGGGAAAGGAGCATGATTTAGTACCATTACTAAAGAATCATAAGGGTTGGATGGTACCAAATATTGATTGTTGGAATTATTTTAAACCTCATATTGAAAGATGGATGCAACAGTCCAGAACTCAGGGAAATCCAACTCAAAATGTTGACTTGTCTTGTGGAGCCTATACCATCCAGGCAAAGCTACCTCTGCTAGATACATGCCACTCAAAGGATTTTCCTGATTAGGAGGTTGATCCAATGGAGTAGGGACACCTACATTATTCAACCTTGTGTTTCATGTTCTATTCTTCCTAGGTGGTTGTCTTCTTTCAAATCCTTGTCCACTTGTCTATCCTCTATCAAAATTATGCCCAGATGGCTGCCCTCTATCAAAATTTTATCCATGTCCTTGCGCAAAATCTCAATTCTCTCTATTATAATTGGATTGGATATTCCTCTGAGCAGCTTGGAGTTTACTATTTTGGTTCCTCAGGTACGTTACTTCCATGTTCAGCTTCTTCACTTGTTCAGTCAATTCATCCAGGCTATATTTGTCAGGATTACTATATGGTGCATGTCCTGAATTGTTCTGAGGGTGTCCTAATGCTACTCCTGAACCCATGGAATGGTTTAGTACTTCATAATTTTGCAAGTATGTGGTAAAGCCATCCTATTGCTATGAATGAATGGGTTGATTGAAACTTTGTTGAGGATAATAGGGCATTGGTGGGGCTTGATTCATTGGAGGACCCAAATGTGGAACTAAAGGAAATTGTGGTAGCAGATTCATAATGGGTGTATGATTAGTCAAAGCTTGGTTGAGTGATTGAATCTATCTTGGGTGAGCTATTGGCCCTAAGGATGGCAAGGTTCTTGAAAATGCTACCTCATATTTGTGCTAAGCTTAACTACCTCTGTTTGGGGGATTAAGCCTCCATTGGAGAAAAATAGTTGTAAGAATATCAAGAGCTTCATAATAGACTTCTAGGTTAGTAGCATTGTCTACAACATAAGGAGCTTTTAGCCTAGTATATGCACAATGAAACCTATTATTTAATGAACCTATAGGATCATTAACCTCTCTTTTACTCTAGTGAATTGCAAATACAACTCATTAGCACTAATGGGGATCTTGAATTTCTGCAGAAATGCATTCTCAAGTTCTGTCCAATTGTGAGTTGACCCAGCAAGTAAATGGTTATAACAGTAAAAAGCATCTTCTCCTAGGGAATATGGGAAAATCCTACATGAAACATCCTCATGATTGATCCTTCTATCCCTAAGACAAGTCTGGAAAATCCTAATGTGCTCCTCTATAGTCCTATTAGGGTCATTTATATGAAACTTGGAGCATAAATGTTCAAGATTATTTAGCATGACATTGTAGTTGTCAAAGGATAAGGGTGATGGGTTGTTTGCCAAGAAATCCATTGGTGGTGGTGGAGGTGGTAAAAGATAATTAATGACTATATGTGGTTATTGAGTGGGAATGGCCTCAAAATCAGATGAGGATGGGCTTGATGACGGTGAGGATGATGGAGAGGATGGAAATCATGGGGCATATGATGATTCTCCCCTTCTCCTGGCCCTTCTTGACCTAGTAGGGGCTTGTAACTCTTGAAAATATTCCTCCCCTAGTGTAGATCTAGTTCTTATTCAAAATCTCTTAGGAGAAATTGCAGATAGAAAATAATCTAGCTTTCTTTATTCAGGTCCTCCTTCTAGCGCCTATTGATGTTGTTTTCTACACATAAGCAACTCAGACAGAATGTGATATCCTATCTCTCTTGAAAGGTAAATCTCTATCATCAAGCCTCAAGAGATAACCCTAAGGTCTCTAACGCTAGGTCTTGACAACGCAAAAAAAACTCAGTGATAAATGTCAAAATGTTGGTAATCACAAGGGACCTTACAAAACAAATGCTGGAAGCTTTAGATTTATTAGATCTTGCAATATTGTGATACTTTTAGTCCTAAAACTAACCCAAATTTTAAAAGAAATAGCAAAATATAAGGGTTTAGAGATATTTTCTAAAAAGTAAACTAAATATAAGACCAACAATGCAGATGATTAAACACTTAAAGTGGACCAATCCTTCAAAACTAATTCCTGCTAAACCCAGGATAAACTTGCAATCTCACAGAAATAGTGCAATCTTCTAAGGAATTAAATATTTTTCAGATCATGAAACATTTACCCAGATCAACCTTGTTTAATAGTTTAGATGAATAAATACCCACAATTGAACTTAGCACATAAATTTAAGGCCCAGGCTAACTTTACACGGCTTACAATCAACAAGCTGGTAAAAGTATGGACCAAGGATTGCTCAAACACTTCAAATATTAAACCATAAACACCATTGCATCATATCTAAATCTAAAATCTAACATATAACTAATAATCTCAAAGCAATCTTAAATATCTGGAACAAGAACCATGCAAAGTGAAGCAACACAAGAAAGAGCACCAAAGAACAATGTCTTAACTTATATTGAATCACCCAAATTTGCAACAATTCATGTATTCTCAATGTATCAACACTTTCTCTCAGAAAAGGATAACTCTTAACTCAACTACAGCTCTAGTAACTATGTATTAACTAATTCTAACCATTACAAAGGAGGCTTGAGCCTCAATTTATAGAGGAGTAACACTAGGTAGGCCCAAATCTAGGGTTTACATCAATAGGTTGGCCAGACAAGTCGGCCTAGGAAATTTTAAATAAAATAAAATTTATATTTAATGTTTGAAACTTCATCCAAGTCGGCCTAGACCCTTTCAAATATTCCTTTTCTTGCATAAAAATTTAGGTTTCCCTCCAGCTGTATTGTCACATGATTGGCATAAAGTTCTAGGTGGTTGGAAGCTGGCTATTTTATCCCTCCTTGTTGATTTCTAATTTATTGGATAATTCTTTGACCTTCTCCAATATTTCCTTCATATCTTCTAGATCTAGAACTAGAATAAATTTAATTCTTGTCTTATGATTTTTAAATTCTTCCAAATATTGGGGCATCGCCTTATTCCATTCAACCTGCATCTCATGGTATTTATCTAGCTTGGAAATATAAATTGTTGAATCCTCCAGATTTTCTTTAGTGATTGGAGCACTATCAGGAGGAGCATATATATCATGCCACCATCCTTGTAACATGTTTATGTTCATGTTTTTATGGCCAAACTTCTTTCTTCCAATCATTATCTCCAGAAAATTGATGCAACCATCATATATTTCTTTCACCTTCCCTTGTATCTTCATTAATTTATTAAAAACCTTGGAAAAGAGTTATTTTCTATAGTTCCATACTTCAATCAATTCCTTCACCTTTCCAACTTCATCACAGGAAAGGATATCTAACTTGGCCAATTCATCTTTAGGTACCTGTAGAATTTCC
Organism: Sequoia sempervirens; assembly: GCA_007258455.2. Taxonomy (NCBI): domain Eukaryota; kingdom Viridiplantae; phylum Streptophyta; class Pinopsida; order Cupressales; family Cupressaceae; genus Sequoia; species Sequoia sempervirens. The sequence continues at coordinate 22,017 of VDFB02042111.1, forward strand.
TTAGCAGTTGACTCATCAATCTTCTTGCAATCTACAACAACCTATGAAATATGTTGTAGAAAATCAGAAGCATTTGGTGTGAATTTTAAGTATTTTTTCAATTGCTTCATCTTCCCTACTATTGACACCATGAAGCTAGTCATGTCTGCTATAAACAAAGGACTTCAATCTCTCAATTTCTGAAACTGCCTCTTTGGGAAACAATCCCTCTAGAATAGTACTTTCACTTCCCATAGTTTGTAGAGGCTTCATTAATGTTGAACTTATTTGTAAACATCATTTAGCTACTTTTGCAACTTTTCTTTCTCCTCTATTTCCTTATCTAGCCTTCTGAGAATGGCCTGAGAAGATTCTTGAAACTCCTTTTCTTGCTCCTTATTTGTAGGACCCAGATTGATAGTTTGTACCTTATAATCTATGGGTCTTATCTCATCTTTGAATTTATCTATTGTAGGGACAACCACATGAACGACCCTATTGTTGAATTCATCTCTTGAAATATTTGAGATAGTTTCGCCTCTTTTCCTTTGCTTGGGCTGCCCCCATTTCTCAAGCAACTTATCCCAACTTGGAGCTTCCCCTTGTACAATTATGCGCTTCTTACTAAGCCTTCTTTCTAACCATTCAAGAGCAGTAGATTGCCCAGTTGTCACCTCCTTATTTGGACTATCAACCACATTTACCTCATCATTTTGTTCTACTTATAGTTGATTTTCTGGTTCATCCTTATCTTGGTGAGGACTATCAACAAATTCCTCTTTGTTTTCTCCTGCTTCAGGGTGATCCTCCAATTCATCAATTATCACCTTCTCTGGAGATTTAGATTCCTTTCCTTGAACAACCTTAGACTCTATATTATTAATTTATGCTCTGGAGGTAGGTTGTTTCATTTCTTGCACAAATTTCCTCCATTCTCCACTTTCAAGAGTGGAGACCTCATCATCTTCTTCATTTGGTTGTTCAAGATTATTGGATATGTTTCCTTCCTCATGAAATGCTTCCTCAAAGACTTGGAAATTTTGATGAGGAGAAAGAATGGGAGAATTATTTCCTATAGTTTCTCTCTTCTCCACATCATCGGTAGGTGCCTCTTCATCTTGCACTTCTCATGTAACCTTCATCCCTTCTATTGGAGAGAGCTTATGTTTGGGAGATTTTATTCTAACATACACTTGGGGCTTTTCCCCTAAACTTTCCAAATCAACAACCTTTGTTGAAGAAGGAGAATTTGTAGCAGCATCTCCTTTCCTTGCCTTGGTAGCCTTTTGTCTTTCTATGATGATTCTTCTCTTCCTCATAGGTTGTGGAGTTTCACCTTCCTCTGTAGTAGTGCCAACTTGAGGAGCCTTCTTGGTTTTAGGAGATAGCTTCTCCCCTTGTTTCACTTGTTTCTGAATCTTGGTTCTCCTCTTAACTTGCACAGGTCTTCCCTCCTCTTGAACATCCTCTTCATGAGGTTCGGTAGTATCATCACCCTTATCAGCTTCAATTTATTTTTTAGACTGAGACTCTAAGTCCCCCATCAAGTCATAGGTGAATTTTTCACCCTCAGCTTCCATTTCTAACACTTTGTGCTTTACCCATAACCTGAAATACTTCTTCACTGGTTCAGTAACTTGGTCTAAATCTGTTACCTCTTCCTTTGACTAGTTGATTAGAGGAAATGGTTTGCTTCTATGAGGCTCATAGTCATGATGTTGAACCAGATTCACCTCATCATCCTATACTTGATCAGGCACTTCTACCACTTTATATAGTCTTATTAGTTTGAGGGGCAGTCTGGAAAATCTTCTCCTAAGAACTTATCTCTACAGTTAGCCCAATAGTCTTCAATGTGATCTTTATGTCTAAATGTTCTCTTGGCTTGCTTCATGGCCTATCCATAAGGGTCAAAATTATTCCTGTTGGTATGAGAATACAACTCAAATTGTGCCATTTCATTCTTAGAGTGTTGGGCACTTTGAATAATTCGAGGGGGCTCGGATTCTCTGGGTGAATTAGGGCTCAAAAAATTCAAGCTACCTCAAAATTTTTGGATTTTGCTTGAGATTGAAATTTTTCCTAAGTGTCAAAATCCTCTTGCCCTAAAATGATAGATAAAACTAATTCACCCCTAAAGATTGATTTATTTTTGCTTTGTGATGAATTGGATTCAAACATTTTGCTTCAAATTCTTCAACACCATTCATTTATCATCAAATTTACAATCATGAAACTAGGGTTTCTGATTTTTTGTTGAAAACAAGCCGACACTCCACAGTCTTGGAATTAATTCATAAAAATGAAATGCAATAAGTGAATCTTAATATCCTTCAATAAACCTCATTCACTGATCGTCCTTAAATCAAATCCCTATTCAAACTTTCAAAATAAGTGCCCTAAATAATAGAAAACCCTAGAAACAGAGCACATTACAAAAACCCAAAAACACAACAGCTGACTCGAACCATGAAGATGGCAATAGGGCGTGAAATGAAGTCAAGACCATTAAATGAAAATGAAGGAACATACCTTGAAATAGCACACAACAAAGGAAGATATGATAACTAATTGGAAATGGATACTTCGTGCCCTAGAATGATCCCTTGGAAAGAATAGATCCAACGTCAGAGTCCAGATTGAATGAAAAATAGTGAAGAATCCTCTAAGCTTCAAGCTCTCATGAATGCTTAATGACCAAACGATCCTCCAAAACTCATTATATTTCCAAATTATCCTTTTTAAAACTCATTAATGTAGGTAATAAATGCTTGTGCGTACATCCTCAGAACTTCGACAACTCGATGGTAGCTCAGACTCAGGTAATCTGAGCTAGCTCAGATTACTTGGTCAAATTATGGTTCAGGTAATCTAAGGTACCTTGAAATTAAAGAACCTTTCACAAACCTGATCAATTTGGCCACAGTTTCAAAACTTTGAACAAGGGTCAACCTCAAGGAGCCAGATAATCACCTTAATTTTTTTTGTTCCTATAGCACACATGCCCCATTCAGAATGGGGACCCTCTCTCTTTTCACTTCGTCGGGTCACTTTTGTCGTCGCCTCATTTTGTGTGTACCCTATTTTTGAGTCTCAAGTGGTCAATGATTCTTACTTGAGTTGACCATGTTTTTCTGCTTTCAAATTTTCAAAGCCCTTGGCCCTTGTAGAAGTCCCCTAACAATTTTCCCTTGAAATCTAAAATTTTCATCCTTGGGGCAGTGTGGGTCCGCCTTCGTGGGTCGCCCAATGTGGAGGTCTGCTATGGTCTTACCATCACTACAATGGTCAGGACGGTTCATCCATTTTCCCTATAGGACTTGCAACCTTCACCGCCATCCCTTCGACCAATGTTTAAAACAACCAAATCCAGGGAGTCATCCACCATGCGGACCCTGCCATTTCTTCCACCTTTCTCGAAGCACATTCTCACCAAGCGCAACATCCATTGTACCCACATTAATGGCATGCATTAAATGATGAAAAGTCTATAAATATCCCATTTAGAGTTGTCATTTTCACCTGCAAACATTTAGAAGGCTTGTTAGAGTTTGCTGCCTTTTCCGCCTTCATGCCCGCTGAGCTCCGTCACCGATTCATATTCCTCACTTGCGATATCTTCATCGTTTTTGTTGCAGTTTTCAAGTGGGTGATCAAAACCCATATTCTAGAAATTTGAAATTTGTTGAGAATCACCCACGAGGCACGTGTGGAACTCAAGGACGTCATTCTTCAACTAGGGATTTCAAACCCTATGGGCCCACAAGGCACTTGCTGCCGATGTCCATCTCTCAAGAACACCACACTTTAGAATGGTCAACTAATATTCTCCATGGACCTTCATTCATGGAAAGACATCTCCACTTTTTCACCACTAGACAAACTTGGGCAAAACAACTTCGAACAAATGACCTCCCACCTCGTTGGGTCCGACTATGCATATTTCCACCCTGCCTTTGCCGCTAGTCAATCAATCACTTCAAATGGCAGAATGATAACCTCCTTCCACTAGGCATACTTCTCCTTGTGGACTTCCATCTGTGGGTTTCCATTCGTGGTTCATTGTTTCAAATGGCCTTCACAACCTGCCTACCTGCTCATCGGCCTTCATGTTCATGGCCGTCATCGAAACTCAAAAACAAGGCAACCTCCCCTTACAATCCATCCTTTGCGGGTTTCTGCTCCCCTTTCACCACAACATTAATGACTACCAAAGAATGGAAAAACCCTAAGGTCCTTCAGGTGAGCATGTCCCAACCTCAATGATGTCATCTAATTGCTCCTTGCTAAATGACTAAGTGGTTAGTCCTTTCACGGACCTCGCCCTATGAACTTCTGTGCATGACTCATCATGGTCAATTTGTCATTCCAAACAACCTTGGGTGACCATCTCCCTATCCTGCAGAGCTCGCAATTTCCATCTTCATCTTATCCCAAATGCAAAACAAATATGTATCAAGCCCTAGGTGGGCCACCTCTTGCAGGTGGCCATTTGCAAACTTCCATCCCACTCCCTCCTTTCCAAAATGGACATTGACCCCTGTTGGTCTGCTACGCAGGGTCCGACCCCACTATTTCCCTTTAACTACCCAGTAACAAATGAGAAATACCAAAGCCCCTCATGAACTTGATGATGTCAACCTCCCTAGGTGGACTTTTGTCTTGCCTCCACCATTTCAAATGGATAACATACAATGCCTTCCTGCACCTTCTGGCCTACATTCATCTGAATGGTCTATGCTTTAATGTTAGAGCTATGCCATTTGTTGAAGCTGCAAGTCTCGCATGGCAGAACACCACTTGTGGTACATCACCTTGTCGATGTCATTTTAATGACATGGCACTCAAATAGCCAAACTACCCTTTTCCTCTACATGCTTTGGGTCCACAAGCCTAAATCAAAGACTTAACAATTCCATAATTTCAAATAAGATTTGACCCACATGTTAAAATTGCCTGACCTCTTCAGTGGACCCCACCTTGTGACCAAATATTGATGTGGGTTGGGACATGTAGGCTATTGTGTCCTGGTTACTGTTTGTTCACCACCGCCTCCAAAATGGCTACTAGCCTAGGGAGGTCCACACCCTTGGGCCTGCATTGTCATAACTCCCTCCTGTAAAGGGCTAACATTGACCTATAAGAGATGATAGGATCTTTGAATGATGAATTATCTGATTTGACATTATTCTTGCAGAATTTGGCTAACATTCATCGTGTTTTATACTTGAATTTACTTACTGCTCCTTCACTTGTAGGATATATGGAACCAATTGCAGGACCTTTGAAGGCGGCCGTAGAGAAGGAAAAAGGAAAGAAAGCTACCAAGGCACCCAGGGGAAAAGAAGATAAATACCAAATGAAATACAAGTTCAAAGGGGAGCCCCTCGGGCCAAAGGTCACCACAGATTGGAAGGAGATCTCAAATACCAACTTGGGGCATTTAGACATCGATGAGTTCAAGAAAAGGTTTATTGTCAACCCCACCACATAGAATGCTAGGAATATCAAAAAGAGTGGGTTAGCCAAGGCTGCCAGTTTTCCTCCTACTCTCATTGCTCTCAGGCTCATGATGGCTTGCAGAGAGGCATATCAAGAAGATAGTAGAAGAATTGTAGATAGGGATGGCAATGTACTAGATGATCTATCTGCCAAGTCAATAGGGAAAACCTTTCACATCCCTACCTTCAATGAAATGGAAGAGACAATGAAGGAATATGAAAAAACCACATGGGATGCAAACCCCTTCAAATGGAAGAAACTTATTAATCAATACTGCTTAAAGGAGAAGAGGGGAAATACAAACAAAGTGCCCCAAGAGCTCTTTCGAAGTGACTTCTATGAGGATTACGATGGCTTGGTAACCTTATTGAGAAAAATTATGGGCCTTCTGATTGCAGCCTTCTTCTAGGAGTGGATGTTGTACTTCATGGAAGAAATCCTCTAAGGGGAAACCAAATTCTACTGGACATGAATGATTATTCATTGCCTGCATGAACAGTTTGTGGCAGTAAAGAAGACCTCGCAGTTCTACATGACATCATACTTGGTCTATCTACTAGCTGACTGGGTGCAATACAGAGGCTTATTTGTAGATCCCAATCAGACTCCAGGAAGGGAGCTAAAGGTATATGATAAGTATCCTTAGCTCCAATACATGAATTTCAAGAAGGACTACTGTAGGGTCAATGATTCCATCATCATCCATATTATCAAATTTCTTGGGGTTGACTTAGAAATAAGGGTCACACATAGTGCTAACACTTTTATCCGTAGGTTTGGATTTTTGTTCATTCAATTTCCCAAATTTACCTACATCTGAGTCGAGGGCTTCTCAAAGAGACCCTATAAATTACCTCGATACTCGCATGGATGGATGGTACTCCTTGAGCTCTCAAGATAATTGCAACGTGCCCACACACTTCTGAGTGACAAGCACAGGATGAGGATTCCTTATCCCCTTGCATTCGGCCAAGGAATGTACTCACTTCCTACATCCTAATGTGCAGATTATTCATAAAAGGAACTTGTTGAATATAACCTAGAGCTCCACACCGCTCGACCATGAATGGATACATATGGTAAGCTCAAGAAGATGGTTGGGGTGGAATACACCTATGTGCATAATGTTGAGGACTTTGGGGAAAATTGTGGGGATGACAAAGAAGTGCAAATGAGGCACTACATATGCATGACAATGTACTTTATATAGACGGTAAAATTATTTCCTATGCTAGATCAAATAGTAGAGGATGAAAACATAGTGATTGATCCTCGATATGATGCAGTTGCCAATTTACCACTGTCCCTAATTGACTGGAATGAGGAAGAGGTCAATGAACTTAATCTCCTGATGAAGCCTATAGAGGCAAGGATAAAACAATGGATTGACAGGAAAATCGTGCAACTGAAGCTACAAGGGTCCACTTTAACATATGGTGAGCTCAAAGATGAGACTGAGAGTGGGACTGAAAGTGCAACTACTACTGCTCCATCTAGGGAAACTTCATCATCTCCACCAAACACTCGGTTAAAGAAGAGAAAGGAGATGGTTGAATGCTAGCCTAAACACAAAGTATATTCAAGGAAAGCATTGACAGGTGAGCCTTTCAAGAAATAGAAGAAGATGGGTGGATTTACAGAGATTCCCACCATTGAAAAGGATCTGCTTCATGAGGGAGAGGAAGGAGAAATTGAGCTGCTAGAGTCACCACTTGCCACCTCCACTCTCGCTGCCACTATTACTGCCACCGTAATCACTCCTCCACTTGCCTCCCAAGCAATAGCTGCTTCCTCTCCACCAGCGGTGGACATATTAGTCCACCTTGCTTTCACCCCTCCTATTACATAGGAAATGGCAGTAGATTCTTCCTCTACCACTACCTCTTCACCTTATTCTTCATCCATGTCTCCATCCACCTCTCTCCCATTGGCCACTACAACGACAATGACAATACCGACTATCTCACTCCCAGAGGCTCTTGCCTGATATATGCAAAATATCCCAATGGAGCTTTCTGGGGTCCTAATGAATGCAACTATGCAAGCTACCTTGGCACAAGTTGTTGCTGGTCTCTCAGTGCCTCCTCTTCCTGAGCCACCAAAAATGGAGACAACTATGAAGATCTTTGAGGAATTGGAGAGAAAAACAAGAGAAACGACCAAAGAATTAGAGGAAGAGGATGATGAATATCATGAGCACCCCGAACATTAGCACCTGATGATTGATGAAGTGGTGTATGAGGAGGAAGAATCAGAATATTCTAAGGAGGATGAAGGAGATTTCAACACCAAATACATTATGGAGACCTCTAATCAAGAGCTTGAGGAGGAATTTGCTAAGAAACTCAGAGATGTCAGAGAAGAAGTAGAGAAACACTCCCTTGAAGAATAAAAAGAATCAAATAATGAAATGGAGGTGAGCACTGAGCCTCAAACTGAGGAATAGGGGAAGAGCCCCAAGCATGATGAAGAAGTGCCTCCTTTGCATGAAGAAGAAGAAATGGAAGAAGAAAAGAAAGAAGAGGATAAGCTTGAGGAAGAGGCTAAAGCCAAAAGGAACCCAGAAGTAAAACATTGGGAGAAACATGGACAACAAGAAGAGGAAAAGGAAAAGGCAATTGAAAGGGAAAAAATCCCCAAAGAACACACAACCATCACATCTCCAGAGAAGGAAACGGTATTCATCCAAGATTTAGATGAAGAAGAAGCAAAGACAGAGCAAGTGGCTCCCAGGAATAAAGAAATAGAAATTAGGCATATTCAAACAAAAGGAGAGGGTGATCATGAATCACTAAAGGAGGGGTCTCAGATGCTTGAGTGGCTTGAGAAGCAATTAGAAAAGAAAACCCTGACCCAAAGGATCCAAAGGCAAGACTTGAAGCCATCTTGGCTTAAGTAAAAATGAGTACAAGGAAAGAGAAGAAACTAAAGGTCATATCCCATCTAACAATGGACATGTTAGGATAAAGGAATGTATAGATAGCTATGCTGGTGATGTGAGAAAAGGGGGTTAGCTAAAACATCTCCACCATCGATCTAGGGACAACCATGAGAGATCAGAAGATTGACCATCTTCAGGTATCCGTTGCCACCATTGTGCATCAGATGTATAAGGATAAATCCTCTAAAGAGGAGCTAAAGGCATAGGTGGTGGATCTAATAACTTATATTTAGCAATGGTTTTCCACTAAGGAGCTTCCCACCATGTCATCCATGCCACCACAACTACTATTGAAGGACTACATTGATAAACTACAGAAAAGGGAAAATTGGACAAAGGCCATAGAAGATTGGTTCCAATAGGTCCTCTACAATGGAAATATGGGAATCGGCTCCACTGTCAGGACAACAAACAAATTCTTGGAGGGGTAGAAATAGCTTGAGGGCATGAGAAAGTTCTGCATTGAATTCCCCAAGCTATATAGGATTACATATCCTAAAATTGAGGCAATCCTCGGGGTGCCCGAAAGAATGTGGGAAAAGGAAATTGCGCTCGAAAAAGATGATCACTGGCTCATTGAAACATGTAAACTAGGCCTCGACCATAGGAAAGAGATATTGGAACGGGTGTTGCATGAAGTGGAGCTTGACATTGATTGGGCCAGGGAAATCAGGATAGCCTGTGGGGATTATTTGAAATTAATGACAGATTATGATATTCCCACTATTGAACAAGAACCGAAAAAGATAAGGTTGCTCTTTCATAAAAAGATGGAGAACAGAACCACAAATGTACTTACACCAGATTTTATGGTTTTTGTTGTGTGAACCTTCACCTAATCTGAACAAGTGATGAAGAATACTCCCAAGTGTGATAAAGATTGGGATATGATCACCAGCCGATCAAAGAAATTAAACTTCCAGGTGCTTCAATCTGATATTTTGGAGTGGAATAAACTTTATGCATTGATCAGAAGATTTGTGGAATATGCTACTATGAAGAAAGAAGGAGGAAATATGGTTATTGATGATGAATTCCTCACAACATAGTTGGAGCAAGGCAATAAGCTAGAAGAAAAAAGGTGCTACAGTGCTTCCCACAAGAAGAAAAAATAGGCTAAAAGAAAAAATGTAATTTTAAATTATAAAATATTTGAGGTTAGGTAAAACCCTAATTTCTAGTGAATCTTGGCCACACAATGAGATTGAATCTTGGCCATTCATTTTTCTTTTTGGACACTGTAAATAGGGGGTCTCCTCTCATTTTCAAGAGAGAGTTGAGTTGTAAAGACATGTTGGAATTTTAATATAAATTCATTGATTTTGGTGGATTCTTGAGTTCCTTTGCATGTTACATGATTCTTCTTCTCATAGTTAGTGAATTTGGATAGATTTATTTGGTTGTTCTATGTGTTTTAGATTGCTTTCGTAGATTAATGTTGTCCATTGGTGGTGAAGAATTTTGTTGTGTTGATGCCCTTCCTTGTTCATGCTTTTTGTTGTTTATTGATGATAAACTGGAGTGTAAAGCTATTATGAACATTATATCAATGTTGCACTTAAATTATATCTCTTGTTCATTCTTTATGGTGAATGAAAGGTTGAAAATCTATAGACCTTAGAAAACTGCACTAGTTTCATGAGATTGTAAGTTGATCTAGTTTAGTGGAACTTTATTTTGGGAAGGTTTTCCACTGTAGGGCCCTCCATTATCACTATTCATTGGTAGTTTTAGGTCTAGGAACTTACTCCCTTCCCTACCCTTTTGAATTTTATTTTAAATAGGTGCTTTAGAAAAAGTTCATTGCACATTGTAAAGCCAAATCTGAAGATTAAAGTGGAGTTTGAGACTGTTGTCCTGAACTTATAGAAATAGAGAAACATATCATAAATCTTATGAACTCCATCCAAGGATCCAAATCCCTTCTAGTTTAACCCACGTAAGGCTGCCCTATGGTTACTAGCAAGACCACATTAAACCAACTAACTTATTCCATGCATGTCATGACCTGACACCCGAGAGACCTTGGGGTAGTAATATGGAACTTTTTTGCAATTTTTTTCCTTTCAAGAGAGGTAGTGCACTTGTGCATTGCCTATGTTGAGAAGGTCATAAAACACCCATCAACAAAACTAGTGCTAGAAGGAGGGCCTTTTGAGTTAAGCTGGATCAAATTGGGTCATTCTCCCTTGAAAGATTCCAAAGGGTTTTAAGATCAACACCAAATAGAGGGGAATTTCAAGAACTACAACCCCCTACAAGGGCTAGAAGGACTAAAAGAGGGGATGCAACCTCTTCTCCCTCCTCCATTCCATCCACTTCATCTTCATCTTCACCTCCCTCCTCCTTCCATTCACCCCATACTCATCCTTCCTTTCCCACTTCCATCTCTTCCATTCAGCTGCCCCAAATTGCATTCCAACCACTTTCCCCCCACAACAAGGGTGATGTCCCTGTCCCTACCCTTCAAGTCCAAGGTGCAATCCCAACTACCATTGCCCCTATGCAGCCCCAAGTTCTTGTTCAATAGCAAATAACACCCTCACCTCCCCTCATGGCCTAGTTGGGGAACAACCCCTCTCCACTATTGTTCAATGCTTACCATGACATGCCAAAGAACCCAAAGACATTTTGCATAAAGTTCAACCCTCAAGACCCACAAAGGATAGCTAAAGAACATATTAAGATATTCCAAACTATGTTGAAAGATATGAAGATTGATCATGAGGATGTGGCATGCAGAATTTTCCATTATTCTTTGGGAGAGGAGACCTTCTACTAGTACATCAACTTGCCAATGGGATATATTACCACTTGGGATCTCTTGAAGAATGCATTCCTAAGGAAATATAAGATTTTGATCAGCCCCTCAGAACTATATCAACAATTCATGGTGATTCGTAGGGAGGTTAGTGAACCAATCAGCTCCTTCAATGAACATTTCCACTGAGCATACATGAGGTTACAAGCTCCATATGCACTCAATGATGCTGCTCTCCTACCTATTTACTACACTACCTTGGACAACCTCATTGTAGCATTGGTGAAAAGAATGAACCTGCCACCAGCCTGATTGGTAGATGCCTATGCCGAGGAAGTTGTAGCCAACACCAATTTAGGACAAAACATCTCTGGTCCACTACCCTCCTTGGGATAGGTCACTCATCCTATGCAAGTTCAGGTGCTCAATCAAGCTCTCCAACACCAGCCGCCTTTCATGAATTCGGTTCTGCAGTTGCCCATAGTTCCTCACCCAGGGCAGCCTATGAATCAAGCACCTCTTGTGCCTTATTACTTGCAACCACAATAGAAATAGACTTACTCACAACAACCTCAAGTGTCATTATATCTACAAGGGCCTAAATTCCTACTCATTCAATAAAACCAGTTGACAACACAACGTGTCTTTCTCCAAAATCAAACACCACAGCCAAACAATGCTGAGAAAGATCGATTAGATGAGCTAACAGAAATTTTCAAGAAAATGTCTAGAGAAATGACTCATCTTAGGAACCAAAATAATTAGCTACAAGCTTCTCAGTGCAACATTCAGGCCAACCTCAATAGAGACAATAGGGATAACCATGAGGCAGGTACCTCATCAAGGCAGAATTATGAACGAGGGCAGAGCTCCAATTAGAATTTCAAAAAGAAACCTTCCCAGAGGTAGAACCAAATGTGGAATACAAGGCCAAATAATGGAGGTGTCCCCACTCCTCTTGATCATCCTGCTAGTACAGAGAAGACAACCAGTGGAGTGTATCTCGCTGAAGCCGCTTTATCCAAATGGCATTGGATCCATAAAACGAATAGACACTCTAAGTTGGATTGCCCCGAGTTCCTCACAACTACAGAGATCTTTCAAGTGGAGGTCTAGAATGTGGTTGATAGTGTGAGCTACAAAGACATAGTCCCATTAGAACCATATGACTCTTCCATGCTCGTAGTTAATCAAGCCCCATATCCACGAAGCGAAAGCAACAAACCTAAGAATGAGGCTACCTTCCTGAAGAACGAAGAAGTAAAAGAGCTAAGTAATGAGGAAGCATTTTCTCAGCTCTTTAATTCCATATATAATGGCCCAATAGATGAAGAAGAGTCTTGTGAAGATGAATTTCAAATGTTCCATTAGAGAGCCTCTCCCTACAACTTGAGGAATAGACAAGCAGGGGGACCTTTCACCATTTCCACCCCGCCTAATAACTTTAGCACCCTGCCTGATCGCAATGCCAGCAACAACCCATGCTATCCCTATGTGCCTACACAATACTTGAACAAAAACAGAGAACCAAACCAAACTCAAAACTAGTCAGCTAGTTCTTCCATAGGTAGATCCTTCAAGGCTAAGATTGAGAAAATGGGTGAGTACGTTGCTAAAGAATTTAAGAAGGTCAGAATAAACTTGTCTTCTTTCAAGCTACTTAAGGTTCTTGTAGTTAGACATACATTCTTTAGGGTAATTAATGGGACCTCCTCCTCCAATGAAACACAAGAAACACAAGCTAAGAGGGTCTCTTTTGAAGAGCCCCTACATGAACATGTAATTAAAGAGATCATAGGTAAGAAGAAAGATTTCCCCACCAATTAGCAAGTTGGAAAATAGCCTACTAAGGAGAAAAGTCAAGTGCAAACCAAGGAAAATACCAATGAAAAAGAAAAAGGCCAAGTGGCCCAGGTTGACACACCTGTGGGACTCTTCCAGGGAATGATTGAAATGCCCCCTTTCCTTACCACTATTTGGATATTCAGGAAGAACCTACATAATTGTTTGATTGACTTAGGAGCATCAGCTAATATCATGCCCTTGGTTGTATGCAAGGCTCTTGGGATTGTCCCCACACCTTCTAGAAGAAAAGTAACCCAGCTAGAAAAAATTGAGGTGAACATCATTGGAGAAATCAACTATATTCCCATGTAGATTGTTATAGATCTGAGGGTGAAACAAGTTATTGACATTCAATTTGTGGATATTCCTAACACATATAGAATAATCTTGGGATGATACTTCACCAGAGCATTGAATGGGTATGCCACAATTGATTTCTCTCTCATGTGGTTGCCATGGAAAGGACTGCCAAATGAAATCTACATAGATTGGGAGCCATGTATGAAGTTCATGATTATGGAATACAACAACAATAATGAGGTG
>VDFB02042112.1:0-26170 GCA_007258455.2 Sequoia sempervirens
CTAGTCATTGTGCACATTTAGAGGATTAAGTCACATCGTGAGATTATTTCAATATTTGAGGCACTTTGGGAAATGTGCTTTTAAAAAGTGACTTTATAATGTTTAATTAAAAAGGGGACATAGGGGGACTCAATTAAAAAATAGACCAAGGGCGTCTAGTCTAATGACTTGAGGTTGTTTTTAAAAACTAAATAATATTATTCTACCTTGGGCGCCCAAACTTTGGAGGGAAATGAATTCAAAATTAAATTAAAACAATTGTTGGAGCTTTTGGCGTACATCCTAGGGTTGCTAGAGAAAACTTATTAAAAGTTCATTTGGAGGCTCTTTTCATTATGGATGTTTGAGTTTGTTTGGAGGACTGGTTGGGAGCTTGGCTCTGGCTTGGATTTGACTTGCTGAGACGAAAACCTCTACAAGGACACCTTCCCCGTGAGTGAAAGACCATATCAGGAAGGAATTTGGAGGCTTCATTTCAGGAGCTTCATAAGTGCTTCAAGTTGCAGGTTTAAGGGTTTAGTAATAAAGATTTTCAATATATTTGAGATGAAATCAATTTGTTTTTGCTTATTAGATCATGGTATCGATTTGGGTGCTGAATAAATACAGTTTGAAGTAATTTCTCAGTTCTTTTCTGGAGTCTTAATGGTGCTGTAGAACTGGTTTTTTTATCATAAGTCAAAAGGGAAGGAGTATTTCTTTATGGGCATTGAACCCATCTATTCCTTTGCTCAAAGCGAACATTTCAAACCCTAGATTGTATTTTTTGGTGGCCAAATTTATTTCCTAGGGCCAAATCGCACCTAGAGGAAGGGCGGCACCTTTGGGTGTAGATTGCAAGGCTTTCATTTACCATTGGGTGGCGCAAAGACTATTTGGGTGACCCCTTGCAGCGTATGGTCCATTCTTCATCAAGGGAAAGACATAACACAGCTACATCTGCAGATAGTTTGTTGTCCTTGGACTGTGCGCCATAATCTGGGTTCTTCCCTCTTCATATGTTGGGCTTTCTGAGTGTTGTATCCAGCCTATGGTGCCTTTGGAGGACGTCTTTGACAGCAATAAGGCATAAACCTTGAAATCTTATCCTTGGTGTGTTGGACGTGACATATAAGAAGTTTCAATCTACTTTATGAGAGCTACAGTTGTTTGTGCAGCCATCATCGAATTAGAAGATGTAATTTGCAGTCAAATCATGACATTGGGAGGCTAGAATTAAGGGTCAATACTGCAGGGTTTATGGCAGTCATCTCTTGAGAGCTGGTCGTATCATTGAAGAAGCTAAAGTCTGCAGTTAAGGGCGAATTCCAGGTCTGTTCGGTACTTTCCTGAGACTGAATTATTGCATTAAGGGTCCGATTTACTTATTTAAGGAAGTCTGATTTTAGCTTGTATTGGGAGGCCTGATATACTTGTATACTCAGAAAATATTTCTGTTATGTAATCTGAGTAATAAAGTCTGAAAGTTTGATCATTGTGGGCTTGATTATCAAAGTTATTTTCTGCTTTATGTTACCTTCAATTTCATGTGAAACTTTGAATGGCATTTTTGAAACATCAAGCAAAAAAATCCAAACTTATCAAACAGCAAACAGAAACTCAAAAAAAAAAAAATAGTAAGTCAATTAGGGTTGACCGAACTTGGCGGGCTAGCCTTGGTCAGGCTAGTCATTGTGCACATTCAGAGGATTAAGTCACATCGTGAGATTATTTCAATATTTGAGGCACTTTGGGAAATGTGCTTTTAAAAAGTGACTTTATAATGTTTAATTAAAAAGGGGACATACGGGGACTCAATTAAAAAATAGACCAAGGGCGCCTAGTCTAATGACTTGAGGTTGTTTTTAAAAACTAAATAATATTATTCTACCTTGGGCGCCCAAATTTTGGAGAGAAATGAATTAAAAATTAAATTAAAACAATTGCTGGAGCTTTTGGCATACATCCTAGGGTTGCTGGAGAAAACTTATTAAAAGTTCATTTGGAGGCTCTTTTCATTATGGATGTTTGAGTTTGTTTGGAGGACTGGCTGGGAGCTTGGCTCTGGCTTGGATTTGACTTGCTGAGACGAAAACCTCTGCAAGGACACCTTCCCCGTGCGTGAAAGACCGTATCAGGAAGGAATTTGGAGGCTTCATTTCAGGAGCTTCATAATGTGCTTTCAAGTTGCAGATTTTGGGTTTATGATGCAGATTTTTGACACGTTTTGAGGTGAAAACTAATGGTTTTGGATTGCTATTACTAGTGAATGGATTTGGAGAGGATTCTACTCTTTTGGTGGTGATTTTAAATCAATTTCTGGACAAATCGATTTGGCTCCTGGAACCCACATTTCTACTCACAGCTTTGTGGTTAATTTTTATTTTGAAATGGGTATTGCAGCATATGAATGCCCTTGTAATGGCGATCATTTTGAGCTATTGTTTGCTTTTTTTGTGGCTGGATTGAATTTTTAACAGCAGGTCGACCCCTGCAGCCTAGGCACCTTGTCATTGTTATTTCCAGAGTTTCAAAGAAGTGTTTCAGTCAGCTTTCTCTTTGGTTGCGCATGTGAGCAGCTCTCTTCCAAGGCATTCACATAGAGTAAGTTGGGGTTTGTTAGTGGTGATGTCAAGGTTATGAGGAGGAATTGGAATTTCAAGGTGGGACGTCCTTTGTTTAGTGCTGGAGCTGATAATACGAGGAGGATAGAGGAAGACAATTGCTGGGCATGGGGTCTTGGAGGCTTCTTGATGCTGTTTCTGTTACTTATTCCAGCTGGTGGGAGTCAAGGTTGAGCATAGCTTTCATGTTGGCCTTCTCTGGTTGTACATCACATAGTTCCAGGTCTGAAAACAACATTGAATCTGATTTTTGTGATAAGTTCTATGACTGAAATCTTTATTGAAAGAAATAAGAATATTCTTGTTCCTGAAAGAGTTGGTTCTGTTTGCATTTGTTTTATATTATATTTTTGTTTGTGCACAATGTTTAAAGAATGAAACTATTGCTAATTCCTTCACAAGCAAAATAAACAAACTGTGACTTGATATTTTGGACATGTCATGATAGTGTCTCTTATTGATATCATGAGACTTGATATCATTTATAGATCATTATGATCCTTAAGAGATAATCATGGTGGATATTTATATCCATGGATATGCCATGAATTATGGTAGACATCATGTGACTTGATGTCAGTGCAAATACCATAATAAGATATGATATGAAGAATGTCATGTGACTTGACAATATTGAGAAATCATATTATGTCTTAGATATCACGTGTTTAGGTGATATCTCTAGTTATTCAATTTGATACATCTTCCCTAGCTAAGAGGGAGTGTTATTGAAAGATAGCGTCGGTCAGATCTGGAAATCGATTGCTGCAAGCACCATCGTATTTCATACCTGATTGCATTTATCGTTATTTCTGAAAAACATAACATTCAAATTTATGAGTATAAAAATTGCGAATCATATTTGATATTCTAAATCGAAATGTAGATTGTTATTCGCTGTTAGTGTATATGTGTTATTCTAACGCATTGTTAACTGTATGTTAGCCCGCACTCTAAAGAACACGTCCCATGAGTGGACGTGTCTCCACTCGTGGAGACACATCCTCTCATGAGACGTGACTCTTAGAGGACGTGTTTCCTAACATACTTATAGCGAATCCTTCAATGATATGCAGACATAGAAATTGAATAATGTTCTGCATTCAGCACATTAATTATCTTTAAATCTGGAAGTTGAAATTCTGTGTATTTCTGAAGTCGAAAATCTGTGTCTGAGTTTTGGTAGTTTTCTGAGACTGAAAATACTTTTAGAACCCTTAATCTCTTTTCTTGCCATTAGATTTGTTTACATTTTCATGGTATCAGAGCCACGTTGTGCAAATCCCAAACAGATCTAATATCAGTTTGCTCTAGAAAATTCGCATTTTCCAAAAAATCGAATTTGCTCACATTCTTCATAATGTCAAGTGTGATCAGATTTGAAGATCGCCTTGCTGGAGCAGACAATTTCACATCATGGAAATTTAGAATCATGATGATCCTTAGAGAAAATAAATTAGATTCACTTGTGAAAGAAAACTTGGAGGAACCAAAGTCTGAATCTGAGAAAACTCAATGGACAGAAAACAATGAAAAGGCCATGAAAATCCTAGTAGATGCAGTTAGGGATCACATAGTGCCCATCCTAGCAAAACATGAAACTGCATACCACATGTTCAAATCTCTTGAGAAAACTTATGAGATTAACAACACCTGCAGGACTCTTGCTTTAAAAAGGCAAATCAACAATGCTCAAATAAACAAAGGAGAGTCCATTAATGCGTACTTCATGAGGATTATTGAACTGAGAGATCAACTATCCACAATTGGATATCAGATTGATAGCAAAGAATTAACTCTAATTGCACTAGGAGGCCTACCAAACTCATGGGAGTCTTTTGTTCAAGGAATAAGTGCAAGATCCAAACTCCCTAAGTTTGACAGGCTAAGGACTGACTGCCTTCAAGAAGAAACAAGACTCTCCTCAAAAGAAAACAAACAGAAAAACATAGACGAAGACATTCATGCACTCAACACATCGTCTAATAAAAGGAATAAGAAAAACTCCTACAAGAAAGGATCTTTTAAAAGAAAGAGAAATCCCAATGGAAAGGGATCCTCTAAGAAGAAAGACATTTCTCAAGTGCAATGCTTTAGGTGTGATCAATATGGCCACTATGCAATGAAATGCCCTGACAGAACAAAGCAACAAGCATCCTTTGCCAAAGTAGGAAAGTCAAATTCAGACCATGAATCTGAGAACTTTGTGTTCTATTCAGCATTATCTAGTCAAGTATCTAACAATTTCAACCACTGGGTAATTGATAGTGGTTCTTGGAGGCACATCACAGGGTTTAGAGAACATCTAGACACTATGTCTGAAAAGTCTGATGAAGATGTAACAATTGGGGATGACTCTACACATCAAGTAAAAGGGGTTGGAACTTGTTCCATCACATTGAAATCTGGTCTCTCCCTGCAACTCACTGGAGTCTTATTTGTACCTGGTATAAAGAGGAATCTCATATCCATCTCCGCACTTGAAGACAATGGTTATAGAGTTACCTTCATGGATGGGAAAGTTCTAGCATGGCCTAAAAACTCAACAATCAAGAAAGCCCAAACCATAGGTGTGAGACAAGGGTACCTTTACAAACTTTGCATTGAAGTCAATCAAGCCCTTACCCTTAACACCTTTGATTCAAATGAAATCTGGCATAGAAGATTAGGACATCTTCATTTCCGTGCCCTACCTTCTATGGAAAAACTTGTTATAGGGTTACCTAAGTTAAAATCATCTCATGAAGGAAATTGTAAAGGTTGTGCCTTAGGAAAGAATTCAAAGGGATCCTTTCCCACTAGTTTGAGCAAAACTCTTAATGTGTTAGATCTGGTTCATTCCGACTTATGTGGACCTATGTCTGTACCTTCTAAAGCAGGATTTCTTTACTATGTCATATTCATAGATGACTTCTCTAGGAAAACCTGGATCTATTTCCTCAAGTGTAAAGAGTCATTAGAAATCCTCAAAAGGTTCAAAGAGTTCAAAGCACTTACAGAAAACTTCTCCGGGAAGAAAATAAAAACCTTAAGGACAGACAATGGGAAAGAATACAACTTTGAAATTTTTAAGGAATTCTACATGAGTGCTGGAATTAAGAGGGAGTTCATAGTGGCCTACAACCCTCAACAAAATGGGGTTGCTGAAAGAAAAAATAGAACCATTGTAGAAGCTGCCAAAGCAATGTTGCTTGATCAAAACATTGAAACCTCCTTCTGGGCTGAAGCCTCTAGGACTGCTATCTACATCCAAAATAGATGTCCTCATTCTCATCTTGACAACAAAACCCCTGAAGAAGCCTTCACTGGCATAAAACCTGACATTAGTCACTTTAGGATTTTTGGTTGTCCCGTCTATATTCATGTGCCCAAGGAGAAGAGATTCAAACTTGAACCTTTCGGAAAGCAAGGGATATTTATGGGATATAGTGAAACCTCCAAAGCCTTCAGAATATTCATACCCGGTCAAGATCAAATTGAATTGAGCAGAGATGTCATCTTTGAAGAAGACATTGCAGTTAAGAGGGCAAGAAGTTCTAGTGAGACTGAATCTTTTTCCCCTAGTGTATCTGAAATGGAACCTGCTCCTGAGATTCAGAGGGAGCATACAGAAGAAATGTCACCTGAACTTCCTTCCACTTCAAATGTGAATACAGATATCAATGGCAGAAAGAGACCACTTTGGGCCAAGAAGATGATCAAAGAAGCAGAGAATCATGCAGCACCCAAAGGAACGTTCAGGGAGAGTAAAAGACCCAAACGCTTCTCTAGTTATGTTGCTCTTATGAACGACATCGTAAACTCCGAACATGTCAGTGTTTCAGAAGCCTTCAGACATCAAGCATGGAAAAGATGCAATGTAGCGGAGGAATATCGATCCATTCTAAAGAATGATGTATGGGGATATTACTGTAAACCAAAAGAAATCTTGTTGTCTCTCTTCCAAATGGCTCTTCAAAATCAAGCATGCTACTGATGGGAGTATAGAAAAACATAAAGCATGTTTTGTGGAAAGATGTTTTTCTCAAAAGAAAGGCATTGATTATGAAGAAACATTTGCACCTGTTGCTCGTTACACATCAGTGAGAGTAGTGTTAGCCATTGCAGCAGCTAAAGGTTGGAAGATCCATCAAATGGATGTGAAAACTACCTCTCTGAATGGAACCATTGAAGAAGAAGTCTATTTGGAACAGCCTGAAGGTTTTGTGATACATAAACCTGACTCACATGTATGCAGACTGAAGAAAGCTCTTTATGGACTTAAACAGGCTCCCAGGGTCCGGTATGAAAGAATTGACAGCTATCTCTTGGGATTAGGATTTTCCAAGAATGAGGCCGACTCCAATCTCTACTTCAAGGTAATCAAAGGTGATATGCTAATAATTATTTTATATGTTGATGACCTGCTGATAATAGGAGAAGATCACCTCATTGCTCAAGGGAAGCAAGATCTAATTTCTGAATTTGACATGAAAGACTTGGGCATTCTACACTACTTCCTAGGTCTAGAAGTATGGCAGAAATCAGAGGGCATTATACTAAATCAAGGAAAGTATACTATTGATATTCTAAAACGATTTGGAATGTTGGGCTGTGGGCAGGTATCACCCTGCCAAACCAACCTTCACCAAGGTGAAGCGGGAATCAGTGTGCAGATCCAACCCTTCTGAGGAGCCAGATGATTGGATCCTTGATGTATACCCGTTTAACACCGGAACCTAATATTTGCTATGCAGTGAATGTTCTAAGCCAGTTCATGTGTGAGCCAAAGGAAATTCACGTTATGGCTGTGAAACATATATTGAGATATCTTCAAGGCACTATTGGATATGGTCTTCTTTACAAAAATGACCAACTAGATCTACATGGGTACTCTGATTCAGATTGGGCTAGAAGTGTAACCGATCGAAAAAGCACATCGGGATGTTGCTTCAATTTAGGATCGGCTATGATCTCCTGGATTTCACGAAACAATCTTGATTACCTGAGAGCTCCAGCAGCCGGGCTATGCAGCCTCAATGGGAGCAAGAAGCGGTTGGCCGTAAATTGCTTAATGAGACTCTTTGGTGAGCCCTTGAATCCTACAATTATTCATTGTGATATCGAGTTATGTAAACTCTCTGTAATCCCTTCTTCCATGATAGATCTAAGCACATTGGGAATCCTATCATTACATGTAGAGATATATGGTAGAAAAGGAAATGAATTAGTTGAAGTGTCACGTCTCATACTTTGATGCTATTTTGACCATGACTTACTTTGATGCTATTTTGACCATGACTTATTCTGATGATGTTTGACCATGACTTTATGGGATTTAATATACGAATTATGATACGTGTTAGAGCAATATAATATACTACAATGCTTTGGTGTATGGGAATGTAGAAAAATAATTGTTTTCTTTCAGAATTATGAGTGCATTTTATATAAAATAGGAATGTTGATTTAATTATTGTTTAAATTTATGTTTCTACATTGGTTACTAATACACTTTCGTTTTGCACGCCTGAGCGCATGTGAGTTGCAGGTGATCGAAGGCCAAGAGTGTGATTGAGGAAAAGAAGGTTAGCTTCCCGACAGGGTAAAAGAGGAGAAGCTCTCGATTACGCACACACCACTTAAAATCATGTAGCTGCATTAGGTCATGTCTGTTTTTCAATATGATTGCGTGAAATTGATTAGCATAGCAAAATTAAAATATGGTTTAATTAACCTTAGAAATTGTGGAAGGAATATGGCTTATTCTATTTTAATTAATCCCATTTATATTTGTGCAACAAAAAGGAAAAATCTGTTTTAAAAGAAATATAATTAAAAAAATAAAAATAAAACAAAATAAATAATGAAATAGAATATTGTGTTTGCATAAAATGAAATAATAGGTTGCATAAAGGGGATATATTTCTGTTTTGAATATGGTTATTTTTCCAAAATAATGAGGAATGAACAGCCCGAGAGAACATTGGGCTCTGGAAATTTTATCTTAAAACCAACAATGCTGTTGGCATGTGGCAATCCTTAGAATTTGCATGAGAATTTTATCTGTCATCTGGAAATAAATTGCATGATCCTCGAAAAGAGGAATAGAGCTTTAAGAGAGAAAAGAGCACTTCCATTCAGTCATATCCGAGAGCTCTGGAAAAGAGGCGACAAGAAGGTATTGTTGGGCATCTGCACTGGGAAGAAAATTGCCAGGTTCTTTCATGCTTTGCCTTCATTTAATTTTAAATTGCAGTAAGGAGATTGAAGGAATGAAATGCATCATTCCATGATATGAGTATAAACAACTGAGAAATCTTTCCAATTTCGTTTTTGAATACTGGGTAATAGCTTACTTCTCTTTGTTGCAATATAGAATACACATTCTTTTCTTCAGAATTAGGGTTTCATTCTGTTGCAAAATCTGCAATTTATTAAACTGCTCTAAAGTATAATGGGAATTATATATATAAACATATATATATACATATATATATGCACAGGAATCTGAATTCCCGTGCATATATACATATATATATATATATGCATATAATGTCTGCATAAAAACTCTGTCATCTGAATAAATTCAAAATGCCTTTGAGATAAATTCGAATGCAGATATACTGGGTGAAATGTTTTCTTTATTTTGAGTTTTGAAACTGTTAACCATAGGAATGAGGAAGGGATTTAATCCCTTGTCCTCCCCATGGGAAGGACGCGACATTGTGGGAAGCTCGCACCTTCCACAGGCCGCAGCCTATGGAGGAGGCGCAAGCCCCTCACAGCCCGCCCCCTCCCCATGGGAGGGGCAAGGGCTTTCTTGTGCCCTTATGATGCTCAATGCCAGTAAGAGAACCCTGAAAAATGTCTTATTCTGTGTGCATGGCCAGTGAACTTTTGAACAGATTTAAAAAACTAGAATTTCTTTCTTCAAACCTGCTTGTTGTATGCTCACTCACACACACATATATATATGCCATGAACATATACCGCTTGGGCACTCTATGCATTTCTCCTCTGAATATCCATGCATCCGTGCCAGGCCAGAGTTGAAGCAAAATAATTTCGAGGAGAAGTAGTATGAACTCTGTATCTCTGAAATGTTAAACCTGGAACAAGAACAGAAATGTCTCTGAGAAAACCATGTAAACTGGAAATCATCTTGAATACTTTGACATATACTTACATACAGAAATACAATCCTGAGTAAAGGAATACAACATAAAATTTGAATGCAAGATTATCTTTCAAACCTCTGAATTTTTTAATAAATTGCACTGTTTCAGTATATTATTAATACTCTGAAACCTGTATTGAAATTGGGAATTACACTATTAGTCAGCCTGAACTTGGAAGGAATAGAAGTACACACTGAAATCAGAAAACACTGTTCCATTCAAACAAATTGATTAAATCTTTCTTTCTAATAGTGCACTGAAAAGTATTAAGACATACATGTTCTTCTTTAAAAACAGAGCCTTTATCCAAATCAGAAAAGGATTACTTACAAAAAGAGTAAACGAAATTTACTACTGAATTTACAATTTTTCTTTCAAAGGATGTTCTGAAATTCACATTTGAAATTCTTTTAGAATTAATTGAATGATTGAAACATGAACGAAAATGCAAAACTTTCTGCTTTGGTATTTATTCATACTTTACTGTGGTAACTTCCGGGACAAGGTGCCGAAGGTGGACCAACAGAGACGGTAGTATTACCTTTTCTAAACTACCATTTACTTATATTATTTATGCTTGGCCAAGCACTTGTACCATTGAAATAGATGGGTTTGTTTTAAAAGCCTAGAAACATATATGTATTTGAGTCTCTGCCACCTCCTATTGCAAGAAATGTGTTTATTTCTCATGTTAGAAATGCATATAGGCATCAGGCACGCATCGAGAGTTCCCTCCTGTTTTACTGTTTCGGGTTGCTAGGCTCCTTTATGCAGGGCCGGGGATTCCTTCGAGTTAGGAAGGAACCCGGGGAAGTCATGGACTTCGTGGTTGGGCGGAAAAGGCGCCTGAATCACATTCTTGGCCCCAGCTTGCAAGAAGACCGAAGGTGTCACGGCGGCTGGTGGTTCCAAGTTTTATTTGCTATTGATGTACTTGTGTATTATTTTGGATTGGCTTGTGAAGCTCCATTGTAAATATATATGTATTTGACATTCTTTGATTGAAACTTTGAAATAGAAGTATGATTTGAAAGTATCTAATGTAACATTGATTTGAGGAATTAAAGTTTTATGACTTAGCATAGAAAAGATGTTTCTATTGGAATTGTTGATTCTTCCAAGTATGGTTGAATAGATGAGGAAAGTCATTGAAATACTTATGCTTTGTATAAACTTGATACATTACATTGATATTATTATTATGAAATGCAATTTAAATTCTCTTTTATTAAGCTCATTTGGAAGTGTTATGAACAATGTTGATTACTTGGAAATCTTTTGTAATTTGAATAAATTGAAAATACTCTTAATTTCCCTTTTATACTAATTTGAACGGATTGAAAACACTCTTAATTTTCAGCTACATGGAAGTATATCGACACAAATGATCAAGCTGCGGACATTCTCACCAAGCCTCTAGAATCGGGTGGAGCTTGAGAGAAGAAACTTGGTATGGTTGAAATGTAATCTATTATTTATGTTTGAAATACAAATTGTTTATAAAAATTGTACTAATATATAAAGATGTTTAATGTGTAAACTCTTTTGTCATGTGTGTGACTCCATGACTTTATGGGCCTACTTTTCCTGTATGCATTATTGAAAGGTGACGATCTTTCTAATAATGTACACTTGTAATTGACATTGTAAGGTGACGACTCTACAATGATCAAACTATCATGATAGATATCATGTGACTTGATATTTTGGACATGTCATGATAGTGTCTCTTATTGATATCATGAGACTTGATATCATTTGTAGATCATTATGATCCTTAAGAGATAATCATGGTGGATATTTATATCCATGGATATGCCATGAATTATGGTAGACATCATGTGACTTGATGTCAGTGCACATACCATAATAAGATATGATATGAAGAATGTCATGTGACTTGACAATATTGAGAAATCATATTATGTCTTAGATATCACGTGTTTAGGTGATATCTCTAGCTATTCAATTTGATGCATCTTCCCTAGCTAAGAGGGAGTGTTATTGAAAGATAGCGTCGGTCAGATCTGGAAATCGATTGCTGCAAGCACCATCGTATTTCATACCTGATTGAGTTTATCGTTATTTCTGGAAAACATAACATTCGAATTTATGAGTATAAAAATTGCGAATCATATTTGATATTCTAAATCGAAATGTAGATTGTTATTCGCTGTTAGTGTATATGTGTTATTCTAACGCATTGTTAACTGTATGTTAGCCCGCACTCTAAAGAACACGTCCCATGAGTGGACGTGTCTCCACTCAATGAGACGTGACTCTTAGAGGACGTGTTTCCTAACATACTTATAGCGAATCCTTCAATGATATGCAGACATAGAAATTGAATAATGTTCTGCATTCAGCACATTAATTATCTTTAAATCTGGAAGTTGAAATTCTGTGTATTTCTGAAGTCGAAAATCTGTGTCTGAGTTTTGGTAGTTTTCTGAAGACTGAAATTACTTTTAGAACCCTTAATCTCTTTTCTTGCCATTAGATTTGTTTACATTTTCACAAACCATGAGACATCTCAAACAGCACAGTAAGCTGAGAGGGAACCGCGAGAAAAAGAAAAAAAATCAGATTGGGGGTTGGCCATTACATGTGCACATTGCACAAGATTCCAAGACAAACTGAGATAGTGCATTATCTGAAGGGGAGATTTCACTTGAAGAATCTTTTAGCCCCCTGAAAAGGAAAAGGTGCTAAAATCCTCAGCATGAATGAAGATTTGGATCAAAATAGTTGGTGTGCAGATCAATTGTGCATAAATGTACCTCTATTGAAATTTTCGATGCAACTAAAAGGTGTGGAGGTTGGTACACTTGTCCTAATTGATATCATTCCAGTTTTGTGTACCGCACATAAAGATAAGTTTTTGAAAGGTAAAGAAATCTGAAAAGAAATTCACAGTTTGGCAAAGTCATGGTCCACTTCTCTCCACAAGAAAAGGTTTTGTCTTGCAGACTAGAAGATAAGTTGGTCAAGATGTGAAGGTGTTATATCCAAAGTCTCAAGTCTTTACACCTTCTGAAATAAAAGATGCAAGTGACAAAATTTTTGTCCATGCTCTCGCAGAGTGAAGTGAAGATGCAGGCTTACTAGAATGTTCTGCATTCCTTAGGTTAGAATGTCTTGTCCATACAATCTTATGGATATATTCAGCTATGCTATGGGAGTCCACAAGTATACTTTCAAAAGGAAAATGGTTCCAAATGACTATCTTCTCTACAAAATATATGTTTGGTACTTGTGCTAGTTGGTGTATATACTGGTTCAGTTATGAACATTTTTGCATGTCTCAATATGTTTCAAAGATTGATGTTTGCTTGCCAGATTTCAAGCCAATCCTAAGCAATCTCATGAGAAAGTTGTGAAAAGAATCTTCAAAAACTTGAAGGGAACTCCAAATTATGGCCTATGGTACAAAAAGGATCAAAATTTCTATGTACATGCCTGTTCTAATGTCGATTGGGCAGGTTGTGTTGATGTAATGTCCCCATTTTTAGCACTACACTTTCAAGTGATTGATAGCCCATCCCTAGTGTGTTGTAGGCTAGTCAGTGGCAGAATTAGGGTTTCCGACTACTTGATGGTTTCTTCTGAAAATTCTGGGGTTTGCATCTTGGAGTTTGAGATTGCGGATTGCGGAATCTTTTTGGGTTTTCAGAACGCTTCGCAATGGTATCACATACACTTTGATCCGAGCAACTTTCTGAATTTACTATTTTTAGTAAATTCCATTTTTGGCAGTAGTTTAGTTGGCATTAGTTCAGCAGGCTTTCCTCATCAGGCCGTTCAGTTGGTATAGTTGATTCTTGGCCTTTTGATGCATTTTTGGTGAGATAAGTTATTTTAATTAAAATAATGTTATATTTTCACATTAACCCCTTGGCCTAGCAGTATGACTTTAAGTTGTTTTAAAAAGGGGGTCTTGAGGGGTGGACGTCTCATTAGGAGGCTATTTTAAATATTTCTAAGGTAAAAAATAATGCTTGAGGAAGTGGACGCCTTTATGGAGGAAGAGTTTATTTTATTAAAATAAATTAATCTCCTCATGTTTGGACGCCCAAGGAAGGAGATAATTGAAGATTAAATAAAATACAAATACAAGTGGAAATGTGGATTTGAAATTCAATTAATTTGGGCGCACTTTCTAGAGGCTTCTAGAAGTTCTTATCAAAAGCTATATAAGGAGAGGTTGGGTCTTCATTTTGATCATCTCTTGTCTACTACATTGTTATGCTGCCAGAATGGTTAGTGAGTTGCTTCGAGGAATGCATACCTCCTAGCTTTGGCTTAGTTTCTTGCTTGAAAGATAGCAACTAGCTAAGATGATGGCTATTCTTGACTCTTGAGAGCAGATTGAGCACATTGTATTTGAGTTTCTTGTAGTTTTGATAGTTTTTGAGTTGTTGGTCCACTCATAGCTGAAAGTAGTTTTTATTCCTAAGTCATGGAATAAATTTTATATTGTTCTGGATAGTTTGCATATGTCATTGTCATCCCTGGGCGCCCCCTTTTGGAGAGTTTCAAATTTTAAAATGAAGATTTGGATTTTATTTTGCAGAAGCCGCTCTTCTTGAGACTGCTCTACTTTGTCATGCCTGGCAAATGTTTAGATAATTCATTGAGTGGTTGTTGCAGTCATTTCTTGGTCCTAACTTGATCGCCATCTTCCTAGGAGTTCATTGCACTTGGTCTCACGTCATTTGGAGTAGTTTTGAGGAAGTTACGAGCATTTTAGTGAGTTTTGTAGTTGCTAGTTTGTGCATTTTCAGTTGTTGGTCTGTCAAAATCAGATTGTAGAAGTTTATCTTTTGGGTTGGGTTTTGTGTGGGTTGAGTCATTTGATGATAGGAGAGATATAATACTTCATTGCAGCATTGAGACATTTCAAATACAATGATATTTGCAAGAGAAACTCATATTGTAAGGCTGCTACAGTAGTACTGTTCAGCTATTTTAATTCTTGCAATTTCATATTTTCCCACGTTAGTGGAAGAGAAGAGACTAGTCCTGCTCAGTCTTTCATTGTATTGCATAGATCCTCATCATCATATGATAGCGCCTTGCTCACCTTGGGCTTGGAGTGCACATGCTTGATGATTGAGTTACTTTCAGCACTGCATTGTTATCAATTGATTCTCCACCATATGATAGCGCCATCCCCGTCTTGGGTTTGGAGTGCACATGCTTGGTGTTGAGTTTACTTTTCAGCATTGCATCATTTTCAGTTGTTCCTCCGCCATATGGTAGCGCCATACCCACCTTGGGTTTGGAGAGCACATACTTGGCGTTGAGCTTTCCTTCAACATTGTATTTCCTTTAGTTGCTTCTAACGACCCTCGGCGCCATATGTCAACACCAATCTCATCCTGAGTTGTGTGTGCATTCTTGGCGTAGAGTTACTTTCCAACAGAGTTTGGTTTTGGGCTAACCTTAACGGGTGACTGTTGTGATTGAGCTGAATTGTTTATTGAAAAAACAAAAAAATTGGTTCGGTTCATTACAGTGGTATCAGAGCCAAGATTCTGCCATCCTGTGAAACAAGACAGAGTCAGTTGACAGATGAGTGAGAAATAAATCAGATTCTACACCAGCGGTCAAAATTGAGTTCAGTTTTAGCTTTCAGAAGTTTTGAAGATGTTGCGTTTTCTGAGGTCCAGGAATCGGGATAAGTCAAATTTGACTATGGCATTTGAGGAAGGAAAGGTTAGTGTTGCTGCAAGTGATTTCATTGGGTATGCCGAACAGTACAAAAGATAATGTGAACATGAGGCTGCCATACTCCGTGAAGAATATCAAAACATGTCAGATGAGTTTAGGAACTGTTGTACCCAAAATAAAAATTTTGGCATTCTGTATAAATTGAGCTAAGTCTTATTAAAATGTCATTAAAAGTCTTTTTTAGGTCAAACCAAACATAGGGTCTTTGTGGGTTTCTGTCAAGGAACACGTACAAAATTCTGAAAATTTGAAATCAGGGTTTTACACCCCTATTTTTAGGGAAACCCCCGAAAATAGGACCTTCCCAGAAATGATTGAAAATGATTTTGATAGGATTAAAAGGCTTCGCAATCACATCAGTCAAGTCAGAATCATCAAAAGACACATTTTACTCTAGTGGGTCTATTTCTATTTTTCAGGAACAAAGTTAGGAGCTCCACAGCCATTAATGGCAGATTGGCCAGTACCAGGTGCTGAAAGTTAAGCTTCAAAAGCTTCAATGACACAACCATGGCGAAAAAGGTCTAAAATGATGTTGTTTGGTGAAGGAGATTCCTGAAACTCAAAAAGGTCAAAATTTGACTAACTCTGGAAACGTTACGAAGGAGAGACAAGTTCGCAATGCTGAAAAGAGCCTTTTTCAAGCAAGGGTGCCCATGATCTTTAAAGGTCAAATGCAATCTATTGAATCATCCAAGGCAGTCTTCCTCGGCGTTTGCTTGCTGGCTCGACAACGAAACAAACAGCTAGATCATCTGATGAGTTGATCATAAGCAGTTGTTGATGAAGCGAAAAGAGGCAGTTGACGAAATATCAAGAAACGGTTGTTGAAGGTGAAGATCACAGAAAAAAGAGCCTTTTCCAAAGAAAGGCGCCCTTCTTTATGGACCTCTAGATGCTGACAAATGACCAAAGGCTTCCCAAGACAATCTTCTCAACCTAGATAGATCTCAACAATGCAACTGCAAGCATAGGCATCTCACGAAGCAGTCAAGAAATAATCAGGATCAAATCAGGCAGCTTTTCAGATGAGGATAACTAAGCTGAAGGACAAACGTACCCTTTTCAATGAGGGGTGCCCTTGAATAAAGGAACCCTAAAATGACTTCTAAGTTTTCCAACTCCAGTCATCTTTGGTGAAACGGAGCTAGCTACCTGATGAGATATCAAGCAAGATCATCTGCTTCTCCGATCAACGAGAAATCTAGATCAAAGCACGAGAGGCCATTTCAAAAGGCTAAAGAATGAAGATTGAAAACTCACTAAGGCACAAGCAAAAGCACCCTTTCTTGGAAAAGGCGCCCTTTCTTTTGAAGCCCTGAACTCAGCTTTTTACCATCATATCTCCCAGGCACTTCTCTTTAGGATGGATCCAGCTCAACAACGAATGTACCAGCAATAGCTTAGGATCAGCAGATCAAGCTAGATTCAGGATCAAACTAAGGTCATTCAAGAGAGAAAATAATAAAAAACTTGCAAAACTCAAAAGGGACGCCTAGAAGAAGTCAAAGGTCAAGTTGTTGACTAAAGTCAAGATATTTGAGATAAACTTGGCTAAAACACTCCATGATAAGTGGAAATCACCTTTTTGAACTTTAGATCAAGCCAAAACAACTTTTGATCATGAGTTAGGTCCCCAAACTTGTGGATCTAAGGCTTGAGTCTATATAATCAAGGTATAGGCGTCCTACTTCATTATTTCATTGTAGGTTAAGGATCAAGAACAACCATAAGCTCTCAAGGATGCCATTTACAGACTGGACAAGGTTTTCATCCATTCTTCAATATTTCTTGCAGATCTGAAGCAGAAGAAGATTGCTAATCTGAGGTTGGATTCAGAGACAGATTTTCTCAGGGAGTCAGATAAAAACTTCCAATCCATCTTCTGTCTACTTCCTCTCTTCTTGTCTTAGGTTTTCTTGCATATTACAAAAAGGCAACAGGCTACATCAGATCAGATCAACTGGGTTGATTCAGCATAATTTTCTAGAGAAACCCATCTCGTCAGATTTTCCAGAATCAACAAACTTGCTGCCCCTATTTTTTAAGGGGTTTTTCGAAAAAGTTTGAATCAAAATTAGAGGAGGCTGGAGCTTTGTTGACATTGAAGCCACGAACAAAACCCATGTGCCAAGATTTTTCGGAAAAATACTTCTCGGCGGGGAGCACTATTTCGAGGGTTTCCAAAATTATCCAAAACAAAGTCAAGTTCTGATCAATCTTTAAAGTTTCAAAGTCTGCGATTACTCGGGCTGTCACGGGACCAAGGCGGCCCTATTCCATGATTACTTGAAAATAGTTGACACAAGCACATCCGGGGTAAAATCCGATTGGTTGATCTAGAGTAGTTGGAGGGCATGAATCAGATCACATTGCAGAATATTGAAGAATCTGGGTTGCTACAGGTTGCATCCATCCCCATCACATTACAGAGCGTGGAGCTTGTAATTGCTTGTGTTAAGCATTACAATCCTACCACTAGAGAAATCAGAGCAGTGGATGGGAGAATTGTTTGTAGTCTAAAGCCTCAAGATATTGAAAGGTGCTTTGATATTCCATCATGTCCTAACAGTAAAGTCCTATCAGTGATGGAATGTGAGAAGGCATTCGAGACGGCCAAAGACAAATGTCAAAGGGTAATAGCTGAAAAATGGCTAAAAGTGACAAAGGCTAGCTTGCCTAAGTTGGTGGGACGAGGAGAATGTAAAGATGAGTACGCAGTGTTAATCACTCTACTCAATAGAATCACTGGAGAAGAAGATGGCAATCATTTTCAGTCATGGATGTTTTATGTCATTGCGAAAATCATTGGCAAAAGGGAACATTATGACTGGGCCACTTTGATTAGTGACACACTCCACCAACAGATCACCGGGTATTTGGAAGCTGATAGGTTCCGCATGTGCTCTTACCTGGTATACCTGATTGCTTTCCAAGGTGATTTTAGGATATTGAACAATGTGGGAACCTTAGGTGTGCAGAAGGTTCACGAGCATTTTACACGTCTTGAGTTTATTCAAGCGGAGCGACACTTCAAAAGAAAGAGTGATCACTTCATTATGCACACCGTACGTGAGCTAGACCATGAGATGCACGTGCGTATTTCACAAGCAGCCAGAGAGGCAATGGCAGATTAGTGAGGATTGGTTCATCAATTCCCCTCGTTCTCCTACATACTGGCGTGTATGGCTACATTGAAGTCACCGCCATGCTGCCAAAGATACCCAGCGCCGAGGATAGGGTGCGTCTTCATGGAATTCTTTAGGCGGTTATGCGAAGTTCCGTCTACTTG
This sequence comes from Sequoia sempervirens, assembly GCA_007258455.2. Lineage (NCBI taxonomy): Eukaryota > Viridiplantae > Streptophyta > Pinopsida > Cupressales > Cupressaceae > Sequoia > Sequoia sempervirens. The sequence goes on from VDFB02042112.1 coordinate 18,789, forward strand.
TGCTGAAGAAGAAGACAGCTGTTAACTTTCCCATTGGAATGGGACTCTATAGATGCAGATTCGCGACAGATGCTAAGACGATGAGTCAGGAAATGGTGAGGCTTAATCTCAAGTACGTCATTGAGAGGTGGTCCTATGATCCCAGAGGGCTCTATGTAGCGCATCTCGAGCAACACTCGTCACATAAGTCTTCTATGGAAGATTATTGGGTAAATTGTCAAGATGAGTATGAAGTGTGAAGAAGGAACTACAGTCTGTTCAGATTCTCGCAAATTGCTGATTTTATGTCAGCAGACATCGAGGGCCTATCCGACGATGAAGGGGAAGTCATTCTCCCCTCATTCTTCGCAGATTCACTTGACTCTCAACCACTCCCAAGAGTGGATTGGTATGCCAAGGAAAACACGTCTATAGAGGAAAGAACGATTAGAGTGGTTAGAAATAGCCAACTCTATCTCGATAGCAAGAAATCAAGGAAGGTGATACCTCACAGAACAGAGCCACCACAGGTTCAGTCTACATCACCTTCCACTTCAAGAAGGAAGCCTAGGTAGAAGCAATGGTGCAATCCTCCCCAAGGGATGAGGATGTCGAAGCCTACAAAGCCCAGAACATAGAGGACACTTGTGGAGAAAGCCACACAGTCCTGAAATAATCATGGGTATTATTGCCCCAAAGCAAAGAATAGAGACTGCTACCCATGAACCAACAGAAGTTGTTGCTGAGGAGCTAGCAACAATAGTTGCTGAAGACCCAGTAGCAGAATCAACAACAGCAGAAGCAGTAGCAGAAATGGTGCCTGTTATGGAAACAAAACCGCCTATATCACCATCATTACAACAGTCACAAGTCCTCATTGACTTGGATTCGCCACCGAGAGACATTGCTCCAGCACAGTCTCACACATTGGGCATTCAAGTACTTCATATTCCTCCTAGTGAAGTTTGCCGAGATTCCATTTGGCTTGAAAGCTTCTTAGGAAGAAAGAGGGAAAAACCCTCCTATGAACTTGACTTCACCGAATTCGACCACGTCCCACAAGACATGCCAGCGAAGAAGTTGAAGAAGCAAGTTCACATAGAAAGGAATGCAGAGTGTGAAATTACCATAGAGACTGCTGCCCCACCAGTAGAGAAAAGCATACACGAGGTACAAGTGGAAGACTATACATTGTCTAGGCTTAACCTCGGGAAGACTACACGACAAGTGGAGGCAGATCTTCTCAGAATAGCTTTGGTGAGCGCACAAGAAAGAATGGCCAAGGATGGAAAAGAAAAAGCAGCCTTAAAGGCTGAAAATCAGCAACTGAGGTCATACATTTCCAGCTTGATGCATGGCACCTTGAACGTCTCAGCCTTACCAGCAGGATTGTTAGATCTCCCCGCAGAACAAAATCATCAACAATTGATAACATACGGCAAACACTTGAGAGATCAAGTGGAAGAGTTTGTTCTCAAGGGTAGATGTGTACTGGAAAATCTATACCAGTTACGGGATAGAGCACATGGACTTCGTACAGAGATCCAGCAATCAGAACAAAGAATTGCAGAGAAGAGGCTAGAAGACGAGAGCACAATTGCAGACTTGCAATTGGCGTATCAATCAGTCTACTCCGAGGAAAACAAGCAACATCTCTTTGCTTGGAAGGAATAGTTGGTGTACAAGGTGAAAGCCTATGACGCCCATTCAGTAGAGTTGATTGATTACAGACGGGTGGTCGCCACTATTATCAACTTCGCAAGAATGTTGGTAATATATTTCCCTCGCATGGAATATCAACGTGAGGGAGGAGAATACGTCGAGATGGTCACTGTACAAAATCAGTTCAGAGACGTCATCCGCAATACCTTTCTTGATGATCCAGATGGTTGCAAGCTGGCTAAGGTGGCAGCTTTATCAACCAAGTTCGAAGAGGCAGCATCTCAGTGTATAGACTTCAGGAATCAACTCACAACGGGTGAGGTAATGCTGCGACGCCACGTCATCATTCTACAGAGCATTAACTCCCCAGAGGCTGATGAAGTCAATGAATGGATAGAGACACTGTTGATTATTGGTGAGCTATAAAGGCACCAAAGAAGGACGTCCTACACCCTCCAAGTGGCATTTATGATACTTGAGCTTGACTTGATGCTTCTTTCCAAGTCAACTCAAGATGACATTAAATGTAATTGGAGTTAACTTGATGCCCCTTTCCAAGTTAACTCCATATCCCTTAAATCATGCATTGTCAGATCCCACTGATTAAGGATGTCTAATCGACTTCCATGATTTGTGGATCTTAGATCTCCACTAAATGTGGATGTCTATTTTGGAGGGATACTTACATTAAAGTTCACCTTTAGTTTACTTTCAATCAACTGAAGTAGTTTCCAGTTGACTCTTTGTTTACTTTCAGTTAACTGAAGTAGTCTTCCAGTTAACTGCTTGTTCCCCCTTTTTAGGAATAAATCTTGCTAATTGATTGGAAAGAACTCATTGTTAACTCAAGGAGATTTTGGGGTTGCCCACTCCTTTGAGTTCTATAAATAAGAGCCTTGGGCTCATTGTTTGTTTAACTTTTACTTGCTATGCAAAATTGTTGTGCCATTATTGCCAACAGCTTTGAAAGCGAATATTTGTTCACTCTTGGATGAGAGTTCGTTGGTTGATTGTAATTGTGCATGATTCTGTGCCTTCGCTATCCCAACCTTTGTAATTCGTTGATGAAGCTTGAAGAAGAATATCAGAAGGCGCTTGCATTTTGATCTACCTATTTGAGTTATTTCCACGTCTTGTATCAAATAGCTTGTTGTTTCATTTCCCTCCTCCGATAGGGGTTCCTCCTTGGATATTTGTCATTGATAGTTATCATTTGTTGTTGTTTAATGTATTGTCCTTCAACCTATACTTTGGATAGGGGTTCCTCCTCCTTAGCAAGCTTGTCGGCCAAGACATCGCCAATTTGTTGTTTCTTGTAAACCGTTTCCTAGCCAATACCTCGGATAGGGGTTCCTCCTCCTTGGCAGGTCTCAGATCCAGTTTACCGTAAAGAGTGTTTGCTTGTACCAACCTTATCCCGGAATATATCCGAGAGTTCAGAGCCTCGGCCATATTCTCAGGAGACGGCGAATTCAAGTGATCCAACCCTTCATTCCCGCTCCTTTACCCTCATGCTCTGTTTACCTTGAAGGTATTGGATAGATTAAAAGCTAGAATAGTCGTAGTTAAGATCTGCAGAAACCAGAGAAAAAGATTAGCTGCAGCGCATTGTGTTTGTGCACCCTTGTGTCCTACCGCTGAAGTACAAAAAGATAGGGACCTTAGTTTACCATACCCTTCCTTACGCATTGCTTTCAGCAGAGAGGGACTTCTCCTCTTTAAATAACGAAGAAGTGTTGCAAAACATTTGAAATAGCTGAACATTTACAATCAACACTCCAGAGGTGCTAATTTAAACGCCAACAGGAACAATGTTTCGTTTGATTCCTATTTGAATTGTGTGGCATTACTAAAGCCTGGAAAGTTGGATATGGTCAACCACATCAAGAAAATGATTAAAAGAGAAGCAGAACAAGCCTTGGTTGAAGGATCACAGAAGGAAGAAGCTAAAGTGCCTATTTGTGATTTGCAGCCCACAAATAAGCAAGTTGAAAAAACTTTGACAGTTGAAGAGTGTATGGAAGAATGCCATAATTCTTACTTAGACTTGCATGTAATAGCAAGTGATGAAGATCAGTTCGGTGAAAATAGTGTAGCAGTAGTCTTGAATCCTAATTTGGATTCAGCCTATGAAGGTCTTGAAGCTAAGGGCTTCATAGAAGATGTTGGTAGAACTATTGTTTGGGATGAGTTCGTTGAAGGAGAGGAAGATAAAGGACATATTAGTGATATTGGAGGTGAATCCAATGAGTTCATGCATGATCATGTTGAAGATTTGATGATGAAGGATTTTCTTCTTTTTGCTGACCCAACTTCCCAAGAAGTTCCACATGAAGAAATCAGTGACATACTTTCTCATGATGGTCCCATAGAAGATAAGAATGGTGAAGTTTTCAAAACAGCGAGTATAGAAGATTCTTCACTTCATTTCAGTGGTGACATTGTTGGACTTGGATTTGACCAGCAAACCGCACCATTGGAAAGAAATGTCTTTGAAGATATCAGCTTAAGAGATTCAAGAGCTGACTTATTCATTGAGTCAATACTTCCAGTGAAGCATGAAAAACCTTTTCCTGTTGACCATCTCAGTCAACCGCTTGGCATTTGGGATCCGGGTGTGTTGGCATCAAGTTATAATAGAGAACCTATGTGGGATAAGTTTCCATTTGATCTTGATGAAGAATAAGAACCTGATTGTATGACAAATGATGAGGTGGCCATTGGAGAAGTTGTCTTTGAAGAAGAAGATTGTTTAACAAAGCTCCATAATGATCTCTTTGAAGTGGTTGCAGCCACTAAAGAGGAATATGTGGTTACAGAAACTTTACGAACAGCAGACAATTATGATTCATTGATCAAGTTGGAGGCTACCATAAGGTTTGATCAAGAAGACAGTGATAAGGAAGAAGAGCTTGATGACCATATGGCTCTTGAAGATGGAAGGTTTGAGGGAGTTACCCAACACAAATCTGATTTATCAAGGCATGAAGCTGATTGCAAGCAACGGGTTGAAGATTTAGTGGAGTATGATGTTTTCCAAGACATTGAGCATTCTCCGCTAGTTGGTGGTGTAGTACAAGAATGTTAGAGCAGCAATGAAGGCTGCAAAGACAAGAAACCAAGTTCTGATTTCCAGTTGCAGCCTAGCAGTAATTCACCATCTTCACATTTTCATGAAGGGAAAGGTCAATTCAATGTGTCCTTTGAAGATGAAGTGCGAGCTCTATCGAGATTTGATCGCACACATAGTTTGATTGAAGGACTTATTTGGGAGGCTCAATTGGAAGAGAGACGAAGAGAAGTGAAGGATGAAGTTGCTCTTCCCAATTTGCAACTTATTAGAGATTCTTTGGAGACCCTGAAGTCTGAGTACATGCACTTGATTGAGGATGGAAATCATGCCATTGAAGTTGCAGAGAAGACCATTTGTGCTTTCCAAGATAAGGAGAGGAAGGTTGATGAGCTTTCTCATGAGCTTGAATCAATAAAGGCTATATTAGAAGGAACTCAAGTGGCATTGATGGAGGCAGAAGATCGATTTGCTGATTTCAAACTTTCCAAGGAGCAAGAGAATGCACATAGAGCCGAAGAAATCAAGCATGTAATAGGTGAGCTTGATAGTCTTTGAGAGGAGTTTGACCTTGAAGATTTCACAAGAAAGACTGAAGTTGCAAGTGCAGATTTGGATCAGCAAGATGAAAAAGAGGGCTTCCAAGTTTATGGCAATCCTCTCTTTGATTTGCAAAAAGAGTAATGTAGGGAAGAAACCAAGCAAGAGGTCGAGTATAAACTTTCATCTAATGGTGCTTTGTTATCACTCCATGAGGATATGCCACGTTTGTTGATTAGCAATGAATGCATAAGGGGGTTTGAAGATGAAGAGTCCGCGTGGGAAGTGTCGAAGTAAGGTAATTTCAACATCTATGTCATCAAGGTGTTGAAGAGACAAGTCTTAGGAGCTGCTGGTAACTTCATTACAGCAGCAAGGAGTGAAGGTTTCAGACCTACTACTCACGAGGAATGGGGGAAAGGCAGACCTAAACTTGGTGTTTGCACTCTTGACAATCCATCCCTTGAGTGGAGTGATGTTTAGGCTCAAACTAGTCCGTTTTTGGAGTGGGGATTGACGACAACACTTGTTCCATGTTCCACAAATGTGAATGCTTTTATGAATTGGTTTCAAAGGTTCACTAGAGGGGATGCCAATTTTATGAGTATGCACTTGGTTTTGACCAGCACTTGGGGTTGTGTTGAATTCTCTTTCTGGTGTGTTGGAGATCATCTTCAGTTGGGTATCCATGCTTGCGATCCTCAACTTGGCTTGATGGAGCTAATTACATATGGAAAGGAATTTTGGAGGGATAAGAATCAAATTATCAGATTTTTTGGTGTTGTCCCCTCCTTTACCAGCCTTTTGATGGTCCCATTTGTTCATTAACAAATGGATTGGAGAGAAATTTTAAGTTTGGATTGGAGAGATGAATGGTTGGTGGCTCTTGAGAGTGACCCTTGGCTAAGGCAAAAGAAGATTTGGAGACTCAAGCTTGTTGATTGGAGGCAGGCCAGCCACCTCACATAGAGAGTTTCTCTCATTCAAGAGAGTTGGTTCATCACTACCGGTCAAAGAAGTGGTAGTTTTTGGATGGAGATGGCTCTAGTGTGTTTTCCAGCCACTTTGGAGGTTTGTGATGTGAGCTCTGATAATTTACTTTCATTGTTGGTTCAAGACAGCGAGCTACCCCATGCTTTGATTCTTCATTCTGAGGCTCATAGGGTTGGAGTTATGAGAGTTATTTGTAGTCCTCATGGTAGTATCAGTATAATTCAGATGAGGCATAGTAGCTCCATGAGGAGATATGAGTATGAGTTTGTTGAGCTCTTGCAAAGGATTGCTTTCCTCTTTGCAAGAAGATTTGAAGATGTCACATTTGCAGTCATGGTTTCGTTTGATACCGTATGGAGGTATGCTGAGGAGTTTGATTTTGAGTTGAGTAGCCTATCTTTCTTCTTGCATAGGATTGTGATAAACAGTGGTATGGTTGATATTGTTGACTCTGAGCATCTTGGACATGAGGCGTTGCATGATATTGATCTCAGTCCTTCAAGATTTTTCAGTTTGAGTAACATGGATGGTAACATTTTGGAGTTACAAGGGAGGTTAGTGCAGCATTGGCATGATGTTCTCACTGATGTGATCAGAGTGGTACAGCATCGGCATGGTGGGTCCTTCCTGACACGGAGATGGGACCCTGGGATCGTACTTGATTTGCGATGGTTCAGTCTAAATTTTTCTGGAGTTGTGGTGGTATTGCTTGAGGACAAGCAATTTTGGGAAGGGTGGATTGTAATGTCCCCATTTTTAGCAATACACTTTCAAGTGATTGATAGCCCATCCCTGGTGTGTTGTAGGCTAGTCAATGGCAGAATTAGGGTTTCCAGCTACTTGATGGTTTCTTCTGAAGATTTTGGGGTTTGCATCTTGGAGTTTGGGATTGCAGATTGCGGATTCTTTCTGGGTTTTCAGAAAGCTTCGCAATGGTATCACATGCACTTTGATCCGAGCAACTTTCTGAATTTACTATTTTTAGTAAATTCTATTTTTGGCAGCAGTTTAGTTGGCATTAATTCAGCAGGCTTTCCTCTTCAGGCCGTTCAATTGGTATTGTTGATTCTTGGCCTTTGATGCATTTTTGGTGAGATAAGTTATTTTAATTAAAATAATGTTATATTTTCACATTAAC
>VDFB02042115.1:0-60927 GCA_007258455.2 Sequoia sempervirens
CTTTGATAAAGTGTGTGTACAACCAACCCATATTGAAGCAAGTCAAAGGAACATAAGTTTCAGTTTGAAGAAGGAATTTGTTCCTCCAACTAAAGGAAATAAGAAGGGTAAGGAGAGGAAAGAAGCTATTGTGAAGAAAGAGGGAGGTGAAAAGCCTACTTTCTCACATTGTCAAAAGAAAGGGCACAAAGATGCAAAGTGTTGGAAATTACATCCAGAATTGCAACCAAAGTGGTTTAAGGATCATAAAGGAAAGAAAATGGCCACAACTGTCATTCAAGATCTTGGATCAGATTCTGATGATGAAACAAAGATAACAATTGTGAGTTTGAAAGGTAAATTTTTTGTTGGTAATGATTTTGTCACTGATGTTTTAGTGCTTCTACTTCTAAAATTCATGTTGTTCCTGAAGATAGCAAAAGATGCGAATTGTTTCATATAAGGGTGATTTCTAAGAACACTAAGATTGATACACTGATAGATAGTGGGTCCCAAGTTAATCTAATTTTAGAAGTTGCTAAACAATTGAGATTGAAAACAAAGCCACATAAGAAACCTTATCCATTAGGTTGGGTGTGCAATGATAACAAATTGCAACTAACTAAGCAATGCAATTTAATATTTGCAATAACATCTAAGTTTATAGATGAGGTTGAATTTGATGTGGTTTCACTTGATATATGTGGTATTGTGTTGGGTAGCCCATACTTATATGATATAAAAGAAATTTTCTACAGGGAACACAATCAATATCACTTGTTTAAGAAAGGAATTGAATACATTTTGCATTCTCATCCAATTAAGACTGATAATTCTTTTGTGACAACGAGACAATTGAAAAGGGTAGTTAATGCAAGCAATAATTTGGCACTTATTTCTATACTACAAGTGTCATTGCTAAGGTTGTTCCAGTTATGAAAGACAAACATGATGTCGGTGCATTCTTTTTCTCGTCCATAAATTTAGTTTTGTTATTCAACCTTCTACTTTTCAATAGTGTATGGTTGGTAGTGGCAACACTGAATGTGGATGTGTATGTGGCTAATGTAATTAACAATATTAGTGTAGTTTTGATTGTTGTTATGATGAGTTAGATGTATAGGTTCCAAGAAGGAAGGACAGATGATACTAGGCAAGTGGGGCGACATTTCCCTAGCTCAAAGTGTATATAAAACAAGACTTTTGGAGGTCCAAAAGCTTCTCAATAGGGAGGAATGATCCAGGTGGATCCAAAAAACCTCACAGTCTCAGAATCTCTTAGAACTAGCATCATTTTGTAGAGCTCGCCAACACAATCTTGATGCAACTAGAATCACATCAAAAGGAGATTGTAGGAAAGAGTTATGCTCAGTCAAAGATTGGTCAAACTAGCGAACCAGGGGGGCAGAGAGAAAAAAAAGGGAAAAAAGTTGATTGTCACAAAAGTGGTCAAAATTAGCATCATCACGAAGAGCTTGTCAAGACCTTTCCAACGGTGTTCATTTCGTCAAAAATGGAGACTGTATGCCAAAGTTACATTGAGTCAAAGTTTTAGTCAAAATGATGATGTCAGCATGTGACATGGCAATTGACTGGATGGCGACATGGAAATTGCAGGTGATGTGGAAAAATCTCACAAAATTCATGTACACCATGCTTTATCTTTGAAAAAAAATAAGTGGACTTGTTTATTCCACAAAATCCATTTGGTGGGATCGAATTTTGTGGGATCCAAATCTCCTAAAAATCAAAAAGATTAACTCATAAAAAATAAAAAACCAAATGAGCCCATGAATAGTTAATTGTTTTTTTTTATGGGGAAGTTATTGTTTTTTAATGGGTTGTGTCATATTTAAAGCATATTCTAGCCTGATTTATTAACAAAATAACCTTTTATGGTTATTTTAACCCCTTAAATTGTTATGAAGCCTAATTAAAGGCCAAAAGGGGTTGAACAAAATATTTAAAAGGGGTTAATTTTTTTGAGGGGAGTTATTTATTAAATATGGAGGTTACACCCCATATAGCATATTTTATGTATAAAAGGGGGTGTAGGTTCTTAATTTTTCAACCAAGTGATGGAAAATTATTGGAGAATTGTGAAAGAATTTTTGGAGAGAATTAGAATGCTAATGGAGGGTTTGATTTCTTTTTGAGAGGAAGAATTACAAGGTGTTATTATACACCAAAATTGTAATAGTGAGAGAGATTGTGAGAAATGTTGTACAAGACTAAAGCTTGGGTGATGTACAGAAGTTGTAATTGCTTGGAATCATTAATAAAGTGATTCCTTGTTGAGAAGCGGACCCAAAGACGTAGCTCAAATTGAGCGAACTCCATTATCAAGCTCGTGATCTCTCTTCTTCTCTTCTCTTTTATAATTCTCTTCAGTATTTATTTCTTGAGTTTCTAATTAAGATATTAAAGTAATTATTTTATGTTTTATTAATTTTGGATAAGAACAAGTGAATGATAATTTCCATAATTTCAACGGTTAAGATTCATAACCACGTAATTCTATTGGATCAGGGTAAAATATGTGGTTGAGAGTAAAGTGCAAATTATTTGTAGCTCTTTAATTACATATCGCCACTTGAATTAGGAGATTTGTAAAGTCATCAAATTGAGGATCAACATATGATGCTCCCATTGAAATTTGATGGGTATGAAAGCCAGAAACAAATATTGAATACTCAGGACCAAGCTTGGATAACACATTATGAGTGAATTGTAGATCCTCTTTATCAATGTTGTATTCTTTCAACTGTGTTCTTAGTTGCTTAACTTTGGATATATAGTCTTGGATGTGGTCAAAAAATTTAGGATCAAGATTCATCAAATCATTATCAATTTGATATCCCCTAATCTTATCTATTTTACAATACATTTTTTTCAAAAGCCTCCCAAGCCTCTTTAGGTGATTTACATGATTCAACATGAAATTGTAAATCAAATGAGACTAATGAACATATGCATACAAGTGCTTTCTCATGATCAATCTCCCACTTTTCCAATTCTTTAGCATCTGTAGGTTGAGAAATAGTTTCCTTTAGATGGCCTATTAGACCTTTCATCATGAGATAGTTCCATACTAATATTCTCCATGTAGCATAATTATGTGGAGTTAGGATTTCAATTTTTGATTTCCCCATTGCAAGAACACAAACCAAGCAAAAGAATGCAATCAACCACTATAAGATTACTCCCCCCCCCCCAAATTACTCAATCATGAAAACCCCCAAGCAATATTTTATTTGTGGTGCTTTATACTTAGTGCGATTACAAATGCCACTTGCCAAAAATAGAAAAATGGTCTTGATCTTGGTACATGTAAATGCCAAAAATAGGCCACATAATCAAGTATAATTTTTGGTACAAAATGAGATCAATCTAATCATACCACTAAAAAGAATACAAAAAAATATGCACTTTCAAAAAAAAATTGCACCCAAAAATGTTACTGTAGGAGCAAGATATGAGCCCCTAAAGTTCCCAAAATAAGGATGAAGTAGAAAAACCTATGAGAATCTGAAATTTATTGAAAATATAGACACCAAAACTAAAATATGATTACACCACTATGTAGAGGGAAAAATTCTACCCCATATAAAAAAAAATGCTCAGAAAAAGGAGGTCTTGAGCACAAGTTATGTACGTTTGAAAATTTATTGTAAAATTGAAAATGCAAATCGTGAGGGGGTCAAAAAATTGAAATGAAATCTTGACGTCAGAAAACTACTAGCCTAAATTTGATAGGAAAATAGCCATCACAGGCTCTAGAGGGTTAAATTTGACGTCTAAATGGCCGTCATGACCTATAACGCAATTGGCCCGAAATATTATTTTTTGATGATGCAATATTCTCCACCTTGCTAGCAGTATTAATTAAGAATCTACAATTGGAATCTGATAGAATATTCTCCCTATCCACAGGTTTGAAATGCTTGCCATATTTTTAAATCTTTATTGGTTTATAGAAAAATAGTCATTGGTTTTCAAATGTTATGCCATTTTTTTATTCCTACTAGCCATTGATGGTGTCAAAACTTGGTCATTGTGGTGGAGCCACGTGGCACCCACGAAGGGGCATGGGTATTTCCATGGTACATAGTATTGTAGAGTATGTGTCTACATAAATTACTATTCACAACCCTTTTTTATCTTTTACTTTTTTTAAAATGCTTTTTCACAAAAAAATTAGTACAATATAATTTTTTTATAAAAAAATTCAAATAATTTTTTTCAACCGATATAATTTTTTAAAAACAAATTGTACCGTCGACGCATTGATGGTGATCTAGGAGTTGTACGAATCCTTGGACAATTTTTTTTGCCTCAATGGAAAACTTCTTGGATTTGGATGAACTGAAAGTAGATCTTAGGGTTTTTGGCCTTTCTAGATGTAATGGAAAGTTCAAATTTGACCCAAAATGCTCAAAAAAATGCAGCTACCTTCTCGATCTAGCAACCAGTCTTTAGCTTCAAACCCTCATAGATTTGGCCTCATATATCCAATTTCAATGGAACAAAAGGTAAAATCGACTTTCTCGAACCTTCTGATCTCAATGGTGAGCTCATATTTGTACCAAGAAGCTCCTATTTGAACTTACAATAAAGAGACACAAAAGGGAACCACCCAAAATCTGGTATTTCTATCTAGTTTTTTTATTCTCCAAATCATCATACGATGCAAGAGAAGAGCATACTCAACTTTTCAAGATTTACCATCTCTCAAATAATGGCTAACAAAAGGAACCCAACCTACTTTGATACCATGTTAGAATTGACTATGGAGATAGCCACCCAAGATCTAGAGGCCAAATGGAAAGCACAAAGAGAGAAGATCAATATGACAAGAATAAACTGTATTCTTATTAATTATGCAAATATGAATCAATGTTGTGTATAATTATGTATGAGAGACCCCTTGGTTATATAGCCAAGGTGAGACATAAGATAACATAAGATTATGACACATTTCTTAATCTTATGATATGTGATAACTTATCACTACTACCTAGGTCGTGTGTGTTACAAGTCAAAAGATAAGATAACAACTAATGAGAACTAACACCTCCTAAAAATATTCCTAGGACTTAAGTAAAATTAACATGTAAACAAGTCCCCTAAGTCCCCTAGTAATGAATTAACTAGGTACAAGACTTTATTTACCAAATGACACATGTTGCCTCTATCCAAGCACCTACTTGGAGAATCCCAAAAGTCACTTATTTATCATTTCCTTTACTATTATTATCCTATTCTAGATGTCCACATGTGGGGAAAAAATATTAAATAATTATGTCCACAACCCACCTTTATCGTTGCTAGTGGACCCATCACCCCTTATGAGTTTATTACAAATAATGGTGAGAATTAATATTATAAAATATTTTCCCAATACACCCTAAGTTCCTAGAGATGTACTTTCCATGGATGTTGGAACATTATATATGAAATAGGATTTACAAGGTGGATGACACCTTAATCCTAATAGTTCCTTTGTGTATGGTGTTAATTTGGTTTTGTTTTTGTTATCTGCTTTCATGATAAATCATTCTGAAAGATTATGGGTGAACTGGATTAATGTATAATTGAATTTTTGTGGGGGTTTTGAAGTTTTAAGGTACAACTGATTCACCCCCCTCTTAGTTGTCGTGTGCATTCAATAAGAATTTCTTGCCAATTTGTCACCACAAGATAAACAATATTTAGTGTGGAATTTCATGCCTTACACACTGATAGGAGAACTACAACATATGGGATGAGATGAAATCATAAGAAGGGGAATTTATGAACATGAAAGAGAATCTTCTTTGAGAGAATCACATGAGGGAATAGAAAGAGGACATAATTGTGGTGACACAATAGCCAAAAGTCAAACTAGTAAAAATTTGGTGTCCAACACTTCACAGGGACTTAAAAGAGTATACAAAGAATCGTGACATCTGTCAAAGGGTGGGGAAACCTAATTCAAGAGATGAACTACCCCTAAAACCTATGCTATCATAGATTCCATTTGAAAAGTGGGCAATAGACTTCATAGGACCCAATGATCTACCTACAAAACATTCCAAAGAAAGATTTATAATAAGAGGGGTAGATTATTTAACAAAATGGGTAGAAGAAGAACCCACTAAGGATTTTACTACAAAGACTGTCGCAAGATTCTTAATGAAGGCATGTGTGCATATGTCTCATAAGCAAAAACTATAAGATGTATTAATGAAGGCTTGTGACCCGACCATGCCTCTATAGGTGTCTTATCAACAAGAGATGATGTAGAAGACATGTTAATCAAGTAACAAGAAGTGGAAATAGCTTTAGCCCAAAACCTTTGTTCTAGACTAGCACCACTCAATATACTCCTAGCCTTCTCCATCAGTATCCTGTTCATTCTTTCTACAACTGCATTCTGTTGTGGAGAATATGGAGTTGTATTTTTTCTATGAATACCACAATCTTTACATAATCTATCAAAATCATTAGAGAAAAATTCACCGCCATTATTAGTCCTCAAACATTTTATTTCCTTTCTAGTTTATAACTCAACTATTGCTTTAAATTCTTTAAATTGACTAAAAACTTCAGATTTACTCTTTAGAAAATATATAGAAAATATACCCATGTCCTTCTTGTATAATCATCAATAAATGAAACATGATAAGTGAATTTTTCAATAAAAGGAACATCTACAAGAACAAACACATCATAATGAATAAAATCCAAAACACCACAAGATTTATGAGAACTCGAGTAAAATTGAGCATGGTTTTGTTTTCCATAAATGTAATGCTCACATAAATCAAATTCAAGATTACAATCGTACAACCCTTCAACAAGGTTTTTATTTTTCAAGGTCCTTAGACCCTTTTCTCCAATGTGGCCAAGTCTTTGGTGCCATAACATAGTTTTCTTTGTAGGTAATTTTTATTCAGAAGAAAGAGCACCCTTGGGTACCCAAAATCCATGGCCATTTGTTGAAGATGAGACCGTCACCTCTTCCATAGACTTTCTTTTCATAGAAGTACGGTTACACTGAATAGTGCATGCATCAAGTTAATACAATGTGTCATATTTGACACCTCTAGCAATCACCATAGCACCTCTAACCATCTTCATCCTGCATTAGAAAATACTAACTACACACTTGCATCTATTATTTTTCTCACAGATAACAAATTTCATGCTACTCCATGGATATGCAACACACCATTAATCCTTTTTATTCTACCATCAGTAAACCTGATTCTAACTTTATGATTCCCAACAATATTTAAATAAGAATCACCACCCAAATACACCTTACATCCATCAAATTCTTCATATTTAGAAAACAAAACTCTATTAAAGGTCATATGGAAAGATGCACCTAAGTCAATTAACCCTACATCATTACTTGCATGAGTAGCCAAAGCTACAATGAATGCATCACCATCTTCCTTCTCAAAATAAGATTTAGAATCAAACTTCTTATTTTTCTTCTTCTTTTTCTTCTTTGCAGTCCTTACAAAAATGGTTAGGCTTACTGCAATTCCAAAAAGTAACTTTGGACTTTCTAGGATATTTGGATCTCCCCTTAGACTTGGATTTATCACGCTTCTCATTATTCTTATCTTTTTCCTTAGATCTTCCACAAACATTTAGGGCCTCCTTGGTAGGATACCTTCGTCCTCATCTCTTCAAAAAGTAGAGAACCCACCACATCTTCAGTCTTAAAGATAATAGAAGTACCCCCAATAGCCATAACAAGAGAATCCCATAAATCAAGTAAAAAACAAAGCAAGATATAACATTACCCTAATTAGCTCATCCCACAATAATAGGTTACACTTTTTCACTAAACTTGACATTGAAATCAACATTTTTAAGAAAATCTCCAGTTTTCAACACCTACAATAGGTAAACTGTAAGGAATTTGAAGATGATGAAAACTAGTGATTTGTGAGATTTTGTTTGTAGATTTTAAATTTATTTAAAAAAAAAAAAATTTGAAATTAAATTGTAATTTTTTGGTGTCCTTTGATAACTAGTTTTTAATAGTAAACAACATTTTTCAAAAGTGACGTGTAATTCGTCCCTCATAAATTTTTTTCTACAATGGATAAAATTTTGATTATTTTGAATTTAGGTTGGTAACACCAATATCCAATGCTTGCATTTCATTTCATAACATTTTGTTGAATGTTTTTCTTTTAATTAAGTTTTGAAGTCAAACCAATTACAATTTAGACATAGGTGCACTTCACTCCACAACTTTTTTTGTATGTATTGAAATTCATTTCTATTTTTTTTTTGGAACAAGGAAATCAATACCTAATGCATAGATATTATTCAAAAAAACCTCAAATTTACTATTTTTCCACAATGACTTTTCATTGAACTTGATGTTCGGTGAAAAACCTATGTTCAGTAAAAATAAAAATAAAATAAAAAATAACAACAAAATATATTAAATTTATAGTTGTTGGAAAGCTAGTTTTGATGACTACGGTCCTCCAACTTGGTTTATCAAGTTGACTCCATTTGTACCTCCTTCCTAAGCTTTGAAAGTCAAAAAATACATAAATTTTGAAATGGGGCATGGGAAAGTGAAAAAAAAAGACCCTTCATTCAAAGGGGGGTTTGAATGAACCCCTAAGATGTAGCTAAATCATTGCTGCAGAATACCTTTGAATGAAGGATAAGCCTAACCTTTGAACGAAGGTTCACAAAAACAACTTTTTTAATTGTTAACTTTTGGTTTTTTTTTTGTTTTCTCAAAGTTTGCCATTTTTTATATTAATGGTTATTTTTTGTTTTTTTTTCTATTTTCTCAAAGTTTGATTTTTTTTATATTAACAATTAGGTCTAATTTTTGCCCCTTTTTATATTAACAATTAGGCCTAGTTTTGCTTTTTTTATATTAACAATTAGGTCTAGTTAATGATGCTAGTGAATTACTAAATTTATGATTAAAACTATGTATTTTTTTAGATCCTTTCAATCCATAAATTTAGCAATCATTTTTTTTTTGGTAAATCATTATATAAGTAAGAGAAATTCAAAGGAATTGTCAAGGATATTTTGGTTCTACAAGGCAACCTTTGGAGGAGAAAAGCAAAAGAATTGTGAAAGATATTTTTGTTCTACAAGGAAAGCTTTGGACAAGAAAAATGACAATACAAAAGAAGAGTTCAAGAAAGAATTCAACAAAAGAGGAACATATATTACATGAAGAAAACCTACAAAGATATCATAGATGAAAACTAGGTATTCCAAATTATAATGGTATGATTTCCACAGTCCATAATGTTAGAGAAAGAAACTTCTAGATTTGATTGTGTGAGTTTTTTTCTCTCTCAATGTTTCAGATCCAACTTCATGATTCATTATTAGGAGAGCAACAATACAAGAGAAGAGAAAATTGTAACATTGTTAGTAGGTAGGGTAGGATTAAAAGAGGGGGTTGGGATAGAAGGGTCCAAAAACCAAGAAGAAAAGAGTTGGACAAAATAAAGACTAAAAAAATTGAATATTATTTAACTCTTTTTCTTTTATTATAATTATAATCTTATTATCATTTGAATTAAAATTTATTTAAAGGAAATTTTGAAAATCTTTAAAGCTTTAAATGAGACAAATTAACATTATATTATTAAGAAGAATTAAAGAAAAAAGAGAGTTCTAATAAAATTTAAAATATGCAAAAAAAAAAATTAATGGTAAATTACTAAGTAGGAAAGACTTGAAGGAAATTAATAACATTTAGTTAAAATTTCCCTTAATTTGATAAAATAAAAAATTAAAGAAGAAATCTACAAGCCAAAAATTCATAAGTAAATATTTCAAAACAAAAAATTGAAAAGCTAAGAAAAGATAAATAGAGTTACTGAGAATTTAAATATTGCTCAGAGAATGTAGAATTAAAAGAATATTATAAAATTATGGAAAAGCATATTATAAAAAAGATTGAAGGAGATTGATCATTTAAATGAATAATATAAAAAATTAAAAGAAGAATGTTCAAATATTTTATATTTAAATTATGATATTTAAATTAAAAGAAGATTGGAGCGGGGGCCCTAGCTCGGTTGGCTAAATCTTTCTTGTTGTAGGAGGTTGGTCACGAGGTCTAGTCTCCCCCACCCCCATGGTACTGGAGGGCATGTCACACCAGCACCGTCGGTCATGTTAAAAAGTTTACCAAGCGCACTATAGTTTATAGGGGGTTGTGCTACCTAATTCCCACAGTCTAAAAAAAAAAAAATTAAAATTAAAAAAAAATTGTTCATTTAAATTATGATATTGCTCATAGAATTTGATGTTCATAGAATATTTTAGAAATGTATATTATAAAAATGTTAAAGGAGATTGTTCATTTAAATGAAAAATATAAATTAAAAAGAAGAATGTTAAATTAAAATTTGAAATTGTCCATAGAATTTAACAATTTAAAAGAATATTATAATTTTTTAAATATTATAAAAGAAAATATTATTTTAAATTAGGGTCTATGGTGTTATTTTAGAATTTTTTGATGAATAGGCACTAATCTATATTAATTATAAAGATTAAAATAAATATTCACAAAAAAAAAGTGGGTGGTAATAGGCACACCTCGAGAGTCACATGGGAAACGCCCATAAAACCAAAAAACTTAACAGTCACATAGGCCTAGCCTAGAAGTCCTAGATTACAAACATTAAAACGCCATCAAGTAGCTGAAGCAGTACCAACAAAGCCAAGAAGGCCTATGTCATCCAAGTTTTTCCCCCATACATCAACGGGGTTTGGAGTGATGTCAGGAGGAGGACCCTAGCCATCATCAACATCTTTATCTTTATTATCTTTTTCCTCACACCAGTGCGAGAATGCAAGTGCTAGACTCAGAAAGATTTTACCAGAAGTTGGCCAACCAAAGCCAGAAGCAAGAGTATCATCAAAGGGGCACTCGAAACCACCACCACTGCTCCCTATCACTCCTCCAAAGGGCCACCCCTAGCTAGCCCGTGGAGGAGGAGAACAAGACTGTCGAGGAGGGTGGGAACCACGCCAAAGAGGAGGCTGAGAGTAGGGGCGATTAAACCACTCTTTTTTCGGCCACAAGAGGGTGACCGAACGCAAGTGGAAGTGGGTGAAGCAGGCACTCAAGCCACAGTACACGAGGCATTGCCCCGATGATCCAAAAGCACCTGAAGGTGAGCCACCTCAAGTGCAACCTTGGTGGCTTGAACTTGAATCTGCAAGAGCACATTAGTGCAAATAATAGATTTAGAATACAAAGAGACATTTTAATCCATTTGTGTATTAGCAAATATGCAGACATTTCTATCTTTCCAGATATTGAAGAGGATTTCAACCCTGAAAGTTTGCCAAAGTTGGGTATATTTAGGAGGAAGTTTGGGTGAATCTCCCAGTAGAACCATATGCCAGGAGAAAGTCTCTAGTCTAAAAGGTCAAAAGAAGTCATGAATCCAATTCCAAAATTGTTGAGCTCTAGTACCAAACTAGAAGAGACATTTAAAATACTTAGCTTGCCCACAAAAAGGGCACCGAGGGTCCTAGACCCCCAAGTGAACAAGTCGAGACCCTACAAGAAAGCCTTGGAAAAGAATACACCAAGAAAAGTGGGTGAGTTTCGGCTCAAAACTTGCAGCCCAAGTGGCAGAGAATCTTTTTTTCTATGCATGAGTGAGAGATTGAAGAAGTCACCTCTGGTTCAGACTTGCAATCATTGAAAAATGTGGCGAAAGCCACTTATAACCAAGCCTAGGTTTGTAATTCCTAAAAGGGGTGTCTGGGTACCACTTCCATTCCTTCCACTAGAGCTTGGACCCATGAATTCCCACCTTATGAAGCATATCTACAGGAATAGAATTCACTAGACTATCATAAGTATCATAGTCCTAGTATTGAAGTTTGTAGAGGGCACAAAAATCTTCCCATGGCATGATGCACAATGTGGGTCTGTGAAACACATGCTACAAAGTTTGAATTCCTTTCTTGTGGAACCTTAGTGCCTTAAGCCAAGGAAACTTGATCAATGGTTGACCATTACTAGCAAAGAGAGGTGACCACCAAACATTTTTTTGATTGAGCGAAAGCCCATCATGGAAATCAGAGCTAGCCCAATGAAGCCAAGACTTAACCACCTCTCAGGCTCTCCAAATGCTCTTGGCCATGAAAGTTCCCACAATTTGGACTGGTTCCTTCATGACCACAAGGTTTTGAAAGCCAATCCCCTTCTAAGTGGGTCTGTGAATAGGAAATCCAGATTGAATGCAATGCATGAGGAGAATTTTCCAGGATTCATCTCCTGTAAGGGCTTTAATATTCCAATTCACACACAATGCAATCCCTTGTCATTGAGTGGAGAGAAAACCAAGTCCTCCAGAGTCTCTAGGAAGGTAACAAAACTCCCAAGATATGCGGTGAAACCCTCTATTCGACTCTGCAGAGGCCCAAAGAAAGCCTCGAAGCAGATTTTCAAGCTTGGCATAGGAAGCTTTTGAAGGATCCCAACAAGAGGATTAATAGGCATGTGTCGCCACCAAAATCTTAGAGTAGACTTGGAATTTTCTTGCCATAGAAAGAGGCTTGGTGATCCAATAAGCAAGCTTTTGTTCAATCCTGGAGAGGACAACTTGCCACAACTCAGCAAGGGAAGCCCAGAAGGTGAAGGGAATGCCTAGAAACTAAAATATTTCCCCTGGCCCAATCCATTTCCAATCATACTATTGAAGCCAGTGAGAAGTGGGAAGGATAGACTGCCTATAGCACAAGGTTTTATACCACTGAATGGAGGATCCAGATGCAAGACATAAATTTTTAAGACATTCAAGAGTTGCCTTAATATTATTCTCTTCCTCTAGAAGGGTGAGGAAAGATTCATCAACAAAATGGCCATTAACAAGTTGACTCTGGGAGTTAGGAAAGGCAATGCCTTTAACAATTTGTTGAGAAATTGCATTGGCAAAGAGAGCCAAATCCTTCAGTAGCAAGAACATAAAGAGGAGCAAGCGGGCATCCTTGTCGAATGGAGCAGAAAAGACCAAAGGAAAGAGATTGGCTGCCATTAATGGTGATATAAGAAAAGGAATCTGAAAAAGAGCATTTGGACAACTTGAATGAAATTAGGCCCAAACCCCAAGGCTTTCAACATGGCCAAAATGAAAGGCCACTCAATGCAATCATAGGCTTTAGCAAAGTCAATTTTGAGAAAAATAGCTTTCTAGTTTGAACGCTTGGCCCACTCCATACCTTCCAACACAACAATGATATTATCCAAAATAAATTTGGATTTGATAAAACCATTTTGCTCTGGGCACACAATCTAAGGTAAAAGGTGGCAGATCTTCAGAGCCAAAGCTTTGGCGATGATTTTGTAAGAGACATTGAGGAGTGTCATAGGCCGCTATTTGTAGATATCCTTGGGATGTCTAGACTTAGGTATGAATTTAATATTTCCTTTATTAATTATATTACCTAGGGATTTGGAATGAAAAGCCTCAAGAAAGACTTTACGCAAGTCATTCCCAACATAGTCCCAAAGGTCCTTGTAAAATTCACAAGGGAAACCATCAACCTTAAGGCCTTATCATCAGCCATGGAATGAACGACTTCCTTTAAGTCTTCAACTATTATCAATTGTTCACAAAAGGCTTTCTGGGCTGAAGATAGCCTATTTGGCATAATAGCAAGACAATCCTGAAGGGATTGCTTTCACTCTAGTGTAAACTCCTGAGCAGTGAAAACTTGTTCATAATGTCAAAAAAAGGCTTGGAGAATGCTAGGTAGCTCAGAGAGCACATGAATTCCATATTTATTTATTTTAATGCCAGGAGATGAGTTCCTGGCACATAGGGCTAGAAAAAACTCCTTGGAGGCACGGTCACCAATATTTAACCAATACAATCTGGCTTTGATTTGCACACCTCTAGAAGCATAATTAGCTACAACTTACTTTTGTGTCTTAATTTTTCCACCCTGGCTTGTAATGATGGGGAGAAAGGGCTAGCCACCAAAGCTTCAGTAGTTGAGCACAGGTCAGCTATGGTAGCCTCATAAGACCACCAGTGAAAAATGGCTAGTTGGCACCCATAAATGCATAGAAATCTAGCTGTGTAATTGATAGCATTATTCCACCAATTAATCTAGCCTATATTATGAGGTGGCCTTCTTTCCAAATTCTAGACTCTACGAATGTGGACCAACATGGGAATTTGAAAAAGTAGAGACGTGTTCAAAAAATATATGTTTTGTAAGCTTGACACTGTCTTGTCTCCCATTCAATGTGAAAAGAAATGGGGAAATGCTTTGAAAATGTCACATCCACTAATGGCTTAATTAGGAGTGAGAAGTTGTCAAAAGAGAAGAAATATTGACCAAGATCATGGCATGATCAAGGCATTTAAATATCCTGTTAGATCTAACCCTAAAATTACACCAAGTGTGTAATGCTCGAAAAATGAAAATCTTAAAACCACAAGTGATACCAAATAAATTTCTCACATTCCCAAGTAAAGTAAAAGTAATTTATGCATAAAACGAGAGCTATCCATAAGAGCTCAAAAGCAAAAGTAGTATTGAATTTTATTTTAGGTATCAAAAGAGTGCATTATATCCAAATCAATGTTACAACAATGATCTTTACATCAACATATATATATCTCTATGTCAGTATCATATCAATGAGTTTCCATCATTTTATCTTGTTCAAGTTACATCAATAACTTTCATTCAATACATCTATTTCAATGTTACATCAAATTATTTCATTCAATACATCTATTTCAATGTTTCATCAATAAATGTCAAATAAAGTTACATTTACAAGTGGGTTATGCAATCCTTTCAAAAATAATACATGAATACATCTATAGCATAAGAAACTCTGAACCTCAACCACCATGACACCACTGGTCTTCTTGCAAGCTAGGGCCAACCGTGTGATTAAGGCGCCTTTTCCGCCCAACCACGAAGTACATGACTTCCCCGGGTTTCTTCCTAACTCGAAGAAATCCCCGGCCCTACATGAGGAGCCTAGCAACCTAAAACAACAAAGTAGGAGGGAACTCTCGATGCAAGCCTGATGCCTATATGCATTCCTAACATGAGAATAGCATATTTCTTGCAAACAAGACTTGGCAGAGACCTACATACATTTATTTCTAGGATTTTATTTCCATCTATTTCAGTGGTACATGTGCTTGGCCAAGCATAAATAAAAATAAATGATAGTTTTAGAAAAGGTAAAACTACCATCTCTATGGATCCACCTTCAGCATCATGTCCCAGAAGTTTCTCAAAAGAAAATAAATATGTGTTTTTCCCGCTTAAAGTTTTCATTCAGTTTTAGACATTTTAACTTCAAAGGGTTCCATCAAATTCAATGTACACAAAAGATTCTCAAATAGCTTTGCATAAACACACTAGTTTAAGAGAAATTCAGCATACAATTGATTTGTTGCAAATCACTATCCATTCTTATTTAAAAAATCTAAATTCAGTCTTTTGAAAGGACCATGCATAAATTCACAAGTTCTATCTCTTATTTAAATAATTGGATCAAGGTAAGAAGTTCATATAAATTCAGAAAGAACTACACTAACCAACCTTATAAGTATGGGATGGAAAACATAGATTACCCTCCTATTTTAATGGAAGTATGTCTATACTTATATGCAAAAGAATATTAAGTCAAATTTTAGAAACAATTATAATTCTAACATAGAAATTTCACTCTCTTATTCAAATTCAAAATTACATATTTCAGGTTTGTCAACTAGTTTAATCTCCAAACGAAGTTAAAAAAAAAGGTGACTTCAAGTCTATGACAAAATTTATGGTTTCAAAAAGTTATCAAGTCTATGACAAAATATATGGTTTCAATTAAGTTTTATTTTAAAATTAGACAATATAAATGTCAAGATTTATATATGTATACATATTTCCTATGGTAAACAGAGATTTATACATATTTTTGTAGGAGTATATATATATATATATATATATATATATAATTTTCTTACATTTCACAGATATATATATGTATATATGTATATATATATATATTTATATATTTTACATAAATTCAAGTATTCTAGATATAAATGTTTTATTTCCTAGATTTATATATATGTATGATATGTTATGTATATATATATACATAATATATATAAAGATATATACATAATATATATAAAGATATATATATTACATATATATATATAAAAACATAATTCAAAGATTACAAAACAGCGAAATGCCAAAGTTCAAACGTAAATTTTCTGAGGAAACATTAATAAAAGAAAGTTTATATGCAGTTGATATTCCATGGGAAGGTCGATGCCTCTCCCCATGGGGAAGGCACTACCTGTGAGGGGGCAGCGCCACCTCCACAGGCCATGGCCTGTGGAGGGCGTTGTCCCTCCACAGTGCAACCTCCTCGATCATGGAGCATGGCTGGGAGTTATGCCCCAACTTTTATAATTTTCATTGCTTAATTAACTACAAAACTCAAAGGAATTTCATTCAATTTGTTATGTATTTTCATTGAACATTCAAAATTGGATGTATATATATTTATATATATACATATATAAATATACTTACATACATATATAGGAGAGTATGTGTATATAAATATGTATATATATATTTATTTATTTATTTATTTATTTATTTTGTTGAATATTTAATAATCTGAAACAAGATTATGGAAAAATATTTGTTTAGGAAAGAAACCCCAATCTGGTAATAGGGTAATCATTACAGAGAAGTTGTGAAATCTTTGAAACTACATGCATTCATGAAAGAATGGAAAATTTCCACAAATTTCATAGTTTTTCAAACAATTTCACACAACAAATACTTAAAATTCACTCTTTCAGCAATACTATTATATTTCAAACACTTGAGAATTAAATTCATGGGAAGAGAATTAGGAACTTAGATATTTCGCTTCCAATTGTAGCCGCTCTCTAGTCAATTCTTCTCTTTGCTTCTTCTAGAACTTGATTTCTGAAAGAGCTTCTTCTTCTCCTCTCCTTTCATGTTACTTTACTAACTCCTTTTTCCTTACTAATTCTAAACCTACTAAAATTTTTGAAAGAAAAGCATTTACTTGGCAGCCATTGAAGCTATTTTGCAGAGTTTATTTTCAAGAAGAATATCAAGAACAGTTATCCCTTCTCGGGAATTCTTTTCCCTAATAAAGTTTTCCTTTTTCTGTTTCTAAAACCTAATCTTGAAAAAAATATTTTTTAAATAAAATTAAGATATAACTTATCTTTTTCATTTCCTATTCTTAGATGAAAATATAAAATAATTTTCAATTTTAGTTGCTAATAAATCCCCTTTTCAGGAATATTTACCCAAAATTAATTTTAAATTACAAGGGAGAAAAATATTTATCTAATCGTAAAATAAATATCATCTAATTTGTAAATTAATTTATTTTCTAGAATAGAATACTCACTCAGATTTTATCATGCATAATCATTGAAAACAAAATCTATAATTAAATTATAATTATAATTAATTCTTTTACTTTATTATGCTTATATTTCACTATTTATTTAATTTAACTAATCATTAATTATTTTATGAACAATCAAAATAATAAAGCCAAAATTATCATTCCTAAATGTAATCTACATGAATCTAAGTGCTCATGTGTGATCAAGAGGACATCATGCTTTATCCTATCAAGAGGCTAACCTCCTCTCCTTAATCACACCCTTGGTCTTCGACCACCTACATCTCAAGTGCACTCAGGAACACAACAATAAACTGAATTAGTATCCCTTAAAGATATAAATCAAAATGATATAATACATTAATTCAAATATTTCTATTCTATTTTGCTTCATCTTCAAAGTAAAACACATTCAATACTATACAACTTTTCATTATTTAAAGTAAACACTTTCATATTTCATCACACCAAAGCACCATAGTATTCATTATTATTCTACCACACACATCAGTTCATATAAAAAATCCACAGAAAACCAAAATAAAATAACATCAAAGTTTGAGAGGTGACAAAGTGTGCCAGAGGGAATGAGAATGGCGGCAACCAATATTGGATAAAAGAACCCCAATTTATTACGCATGTAAAACCACACCTCCCATTCGCCAACTACCCATCTGAATGGTAGAGTGCCATCTTTATCATACGCCATTTCAACCATATTGAAATCCCCACACAATAGCCAAGTAGCAACTAGCAATGAATCAACAAACCAATGCCAAAGCAAAGAGTATTCCACAGCATCATTAGAGGCATAAACATTAATAATCCCAAAAGGGTGATTATCAATTATAAGGAGGATCCAGATGAGCCTATGTGTGGGGTCAGACCCGTGGTCAACCACATAGGCATGCCACCGTGGGGACAAAAGGGTGACAACTCTGCCACATCCAACATCATGAGTAGTACAAAATATATGACCGACTAGCCAAATAGAACGACAAGCCAACATGAGCAAAAAACCAGAAATTTTAACTTCTTGGAGACAAAGCACTTAAATACCAACATACTTCTGCAAAGTATCCTTAACATAATACTTCCTAGAGAGGTTTATCAGACCTCAAACATTCCATGAGAGGAAATTCATCAATGAAACTCCTCCATATCATTGGATTTCGGCTCCTCCTCATTCAGAGTAGAGAAGTGATTCTGCAAAAAGACCTAATTTGAGTATTTAGAGAGGAAATTATTCATTTCTCCTAAACATATTCTCCTTCTTCTAATGGCAGAGAAGGACTATGATACTATCATTGAGCTCCCATCTTGGGAGGAGATACATTCGGTTGTGCTATCATAATGGTAGCAGGCTGAGGCGTAGCCTTCGGCCTGGGCAATGCTAGAATATTGTCAGCCCCAACCGGGGCCTCTTTCCCCTTCGCCAAAGGGTTTAAAACATCTTTAGCTAGCTCAAGGACTTTGGAAACCATCCTAGAGCCACTTGACTTGTGTTTATGGTTTGTAACAATGGTCCATTTCTCGTCAAGTTTGGCAACAAAATTATCCACTTGATGGGCATTTTCAGATTCCCGCGGTGGAGAAGGAGTATGAGGCACTACCAAAGGGTAGTCCTTGATCTTGTGGTCTGTCGAGTGACATCTATAACATGTGTTCAAAAGATTAAAATAAGTGACTTTCTGAGTATGTTGGAGAGCTCCAATTTGGATGTCAATGGAGTCTTTCAAATCTTCATGTGAAAGGTCCACTTCAACACAGACCTATTTTTGGGGTCAAGCCTAGAAAAACCTATCTAGCTCAATACAAATGACCTTCCCCAAAGAGGATGCAATATGACTCAAAAAAGGCACACAAAGCAAGGGAAACCCTAGAAACTCAATCCAGATCTGGACCTGCAACTTGGTGTCATCTGAGACAATGAAGTCCTGGGTCCATGACTGGAAAACCAACTAAGAGGACTTGACATACTAGGGACCATGATTCTGGATTTCCTAAACATGACTAACCTCTGCAAAACGGAAAAGGAAAAAACCCTTGGTTAAATTCTAGACCATATTAAAGCAGACCCCATGAGGGACCCAGGCCTTGTGGACTCATTTTTTAAGCACACTTTTAGGGGGAGTCCTCCCAAAAAAGTACCCAACAAGAGTATGTTGCTCAAGCCATTGACAAGAAAAATCAAATTCAGGCAAAGGTAAAAACCACATCAACTAGGGAGTCAAAAGACTTACCTCATGAAACACTTTTACAACAAGTTTTCGAGGTCATTTGTTCGAAGGAGGAGCCATTGAGCAAAGTTGTCGAACCGCTAACACAAACAAGAACTATTGGGTTAGAGCTAGTTGAAGGCATATTAAAACAAAAAAATGTAGTAAATGTGGTCATATACACAGGAAAAGAGAAAAATCCTACGCCAATAGCGCAATATGACGCAAGAAGGGCCAAGAATGACTGTAGACATAAGAAAACCCTAGTAGAGCTCATACACCTAACTCACTTTCATTCTTTTAGAATTTTAATAGTCTAAGCAAAGAAAAATGTTCATTCATTTAAATGAACCCTTTAATAGTTCAAAATGTTCCTTTTTTACTTAGAAAATTTTGAACTTTAGTAGGTTTAGAATTTAGAAATACATATAATAAAAATAATTAAACGAGATTGATCATTTAAATGAATATAAAAAAATATTTTGTCAAATTAGGGTCTATGATATTCTTATAGAATTTTAATAGTCTAAGAAAAGATAAATGTTCATCATTTAAATGAACATTTTAATAGCTCTAGAATAGTATTTTTTACTTAGCAAATTCTGAAATATAAGGTATGCCAAACTTGAGCCTCTCCTAATATCGTTCCTTTTGTATCCCTTTAACCTTCCATTTTCTATTATTATTGAGGAATTTTGTAGTAGAGGATAAATTAAATTTACTATCAAGGTTCTCACCAATTAAATTGGCATTTATGTAGATCCTTTAAGTCAATATCCACCTAGTAATCCATTATAATCATCCTTTAAGTTTCATATGTTAATGTTATTTGATGCATTTTTGTAGGGGCTCAACATACAGAAACTAAAGTAAAAGTTGAGCCAAATTTAAGTCATTTTACCTAATTGTTACCATTTTACTTCTTATTAATGAGCTACAAGACCCATTACAATTGTTGGGTGTAGATCATACGAGTATGAAAAAGAGGAAAGGTTCACACCTAGAAAAAGATATTGTTGAAAATTTCAAAAAAGGTTTGGGTTCCATTGGGAAACAATCTCGATCAACAGATAAGGTAATTTCTAGAAGAGTCATGTTGACATTTGTTTTAAATGAAAAACAGCCAAAAATTACAAGTCTCTTCATTTTCAACCAAGATTAGTTTCAACAGAAATACATTGACACAATATTTCAAAAGGAGAGGTTCTAGATGTTAGTACCTCAAAAGGAAATTAGGCAATTATGTGTAGAGCTCCTCAATCTAATAGGATTCAAGATATTTTAGGAACTTTATCTTAACCTTTTGGAACGATAATACCCATCCTTCATCAAATAGTAGAGATGTTATTAGACATAGGATTGGGCTCAATAATAATGAATTACATACAAAATAGTGGTTAGACATAATGCAATATGAGATGTATGTGATGTTTTGTAGAGTGGTTAGACATAACACAATATGAGATGTATGTGATACATGTTTTGTAATTCAAATCCACATACAAATATTGGGAAAACAATGTTTTAAAGGTTAAGGCCATATTATGTGAAGACAAACAAGGTTTCTAAAACTTGTTGTTGTCATTATCATATTGAATTTGATCTCTACTATTAGGTGTTTTGAAAGATTAGATAAGAAAGTGATGGTTTTCAAAATGCACCTCCTATTCGAGCAAGTCAGTTCATAGCATCCACCCTATGGGATAAATTAGATGATGATAATGCAACTAGTAAAATAAGTTGCATAAAAGGACTCTATGAAACATAGAAATTTAGCTAAAATTCCTTTAAGAGATGAAAATACCGACCTAAAAAAATTGGTAAATTGCAAGAGTTACAAGTACATCAAATTTCATACCAAAATTAGAAAAGAATAGACAAGGTTTTATTATGTAGAAACAGAGATATCTATTGGAACATTTATGGATTTTTTTTGTAAATTGATACAATCATACATACAACATGCTTTCTTTTCTAAGTGACAAGCACAACAATTTCAGACATTAAGAGATACTTTCCCACTTGGAACAATTTTATTAGTGGTTGACTTTGCAAAGAATTACTCTTTTGTACATCAAAAAGAGATTTAATCACAATCTAATTTTCTAGTTTAGATCACTATTATGGTGCATACATGTTATAGACATGCACAAATGAATTTGGATGATGTTGAGAGTACATCTAAGGCATGAGTCATTAAGAAAGAATAT
Organism: Sequoia sempervirens; assembly: GCA_007258455.2. NCBI lineage: Eukaryota > Viridiplantae > Streptophyta > Pinopsida > Cupressales > Cupressaceae > Sequoia > Sequoia sempervirens. The sequence goes on from VDFB02042115.1 coordinate 21,870, forward strand.
CAATTTTGTATTAGTGGTGAGAAAGAGCATGACACACTATTTGTACAACATGAACAAGATTTTTTTTAGTATTTGGCAATTAGGATTGTGAAAATTGAAAAGCATTTTGTATGGTCAGATGAATTTGCTTCACAATTCAAATCATCAAGGCCATTTTATGCACTATGTAGATATCAACAAAATGACAATATACCACATGTTTGGAGCTTCTTTAAGAGTGAGCATGGAAATGGTGAACATGATAGTGCAAGAGCTTACATCAAATGTGCTCTAAGAAAGCATCAAATGAATTATGGGGGAGATCGCATAAAATATGCACATGATGTTGAATGGTGTCAAAAAAAATTACAACAAATGAGGTCGGCAATCTTCAACAACAAATCAATACATTCCACATAGAGTGTTTTGGGAGATATCAAGTATGTATTGTTTTAATTTAAATCTTTATATATACATATATGTGTACATTCAAGTTTGTTTATTTTAGTTTGAGTATATTTATATTTATATTTTATTTCTTTTTGTTTAGTAAATCGGTGCTAAGGGGCAACACCCGGATCGCTTTTGACTAGAGCTATGAACCAATGAGGGCACATTCGAGGGATCTCATCCTCACTATTCATCTGTCGATACACCTATAGCCAGTCGAGCCCATCATCTTTGATGGTCATTGATCCGTTATCCTCCATATCCCTTGATTGTCACTACGCCTACCTGCATTCACGCCAAGCTCCCTGCAAGACCCGATGTCATTCCTCCATCTGCTACACCTTCCTCCATTCCCGCCAAGCTCTCTGCAGGACTCAATGTCATTCCTTCGTCTTCTTCACCTACCTACATTCCCACCAATCTCTCTGTAGGACCCAATGTCAATCCTCTATCTAAACACCCCTACCAACTCCACCTCTCCATCATTCCCTCCAGCTTTGACCTCACAGTAGCACCCGATCTTCTTTCGTCCTCCTCTATCCTCTTAGCACAATTCACTCCACCATTCTTTGATCTTCAACCATCGATCGACGCACATTTGTCCCACCATCCACTGGTGGGATTCAAACACTAGATAGTAGTTTCACTACTGCTTGCAACTTGCCGTTGCACTATAGGGTCATCCCCTAAATTTATATTTTTTATTATTTTTAATGCAAAATTAGTTTTTGTAGGTGTGAATTTAAGTTCAAAGCATGGATGCAAGAGGGTAGAGAAAACAAGATCTTTGCATTTTATCATGAGTACAAATAGTTTCCCATGAATATTGCAGACTAGGGATTACGCATGTTCTTGTTATGAATACATTTTAGAAAACTACGATGAATGCAACAACCAACAACAAGGATATGTCAGTGGATGGAATTTGGTGTCACTAGATGTTAGTGACACATACAATGTGTAGAAGAGGGGGATTTGCTACTCACGAGTTCTCTTCATTCAGAGAGCCTCACGGGGTGAACTGCCCTCAACTACCTCAAGGAAATAGCGGTGAGAGTTTCAGAATCTGAAAGAGCAGGTCATGAAGATTCCCTAGACAAACTGACAAGCTCTTGGCCAAAGGATGTCAACGCAGGAAACGGATGATAGTGCGGTGCGCTGGTGTCCTAGAGGTATGTTGGCCTCTCATATGGACCAGAGAACAAGTTTATCACAAAAAATGGCTAAGTGATCACTAACACCAGATTGTTGAGAACTTACAAAATGTGATAAAGTAGTAGAATGTGACAAAAAGGAGATAAAGTAAAGAATAGATGATAAAGATAAGGAGAAGAAAGGGAAGAAAATTCTTACAACCATGTAAATGATGAAGCTTCCAGCTCATGAGTGTCTTCAATACCTGTACACAAGAGGGAGAGAGAAATTATTGGGGTTGTATAGGGGTCTGCTTCAGTCAAACCCCCATTTTGGTGTTCCCACCTCCATGGACAGCTAGATAGATAGAGAGAAAAGTAGAAATGAAGTAAAGAGCACTAAAGCACTACAAAATAGTGTTATGCTACTCAATCAAGTAATAGAGGAGAGGAGTGAAATCTTACCACCTCCACCAAGAGTGCTCAAGGCTAATGGGGGAGAAAATGAGAGGAACTCAAGCCTCTGCTACAATGGTGTTTTGTTCCACACTTGCTCTACTGAAGTGATGGAGTGTTGTTGTTGTTAAGTTGTGAAGTGTAAATTGTTTGGAGATTGAAGAGAGGGTGAAGAAGCTTCATAGAGCTTGTGAAGAGATTGTAGGAGAGATTGTGAAGAGCTAGGAGAGGGCTCGGAGAGAGCTAGAGAGTGAAAATGGATCAAGAAAAGGTGAATTTGAAGGAGGTGGAGGAAATGGCCATATTCAAGTCGGTCGGCCGAGGAGGACGTTACAAGTCGACCCCCAATGGGAAGTGTAATGCCTCTGCAGGCTCCAGACATGGGAATTTGTCAGGGACGTAAGTGTGTCGCACAGACATTTGTGCACCACATGAGTGTCCCTTATAGAAATGCCTCCACCAACGCTCAAAATAGTCGCTAAGTGGGATTCTAGCAATTGGCTTAGGTGAAATTAAGCCTCCAAACTTGGTTTTCTAAGGTGGATAAAGGAAAAAAGGGAATTTGCATAAGGGGTGCAAATTCACTCTTCTACATAATGAAGATGAAGATGAAAGTTTTGAAGACATTCCTTTGATTTCAAATTATTATGACCATATTTCAATAATTCAATTAAAAAATGTATGTATGTATATATATTTACATTGTGCATGTACGAGCTTGTGTACATTTGTAACTTAATCATTTATCAATTTTTTTAGCTACTTTTTTTATAAGTAAATTTACATATACTTAAATGAAAATGGAACTCTATTTTTTTTACAAATTTTCCATGCAAATTTGGTGAAGAAGATATTTTTGTAGTCATAGCAAAGGTTAGAAACATAAAATTTGTTAGTTATTATTTATTGTTGCACACTTGTGAGAGGCAGAAGCTAGCAGAACCAAAAGTAAGTGATGAAATGTTGTTTCCCATAGGTTTGACTATTGCATGTATATTTTGAATTTGTTACATGTATTTACCTTGTAAATATTATGTCTTAGCTTGGAAAGTTGGTTCCCACAAATTCATTTGTAGTCCAAGGGACATATCTCAAACAAGTCAAAATTGTTCAATATGGGATTCATTTTATTGATTATCAACCTGTGAACAAGGTATATCAATATTTGCCACCTAGTAATTGCTACCTCCCTATCCCTTCATCTAGTTCCACATGCATGTGGACATCATAAGTGGAGACTAGATAGTGATGATCTTCAGATAATATTACATGTTATTGATGAGCGAGTTGAACCACTTGAATTGGTTTGAATAACATGATGCATCACAGGTGGACTTGAAGAATTTACACAAATTGTAGGACTCCAAATTATATTAAATTATGATTTGTATCTCTATATAATGTGGATGATAAGTTTTTTGTTATATTATTAGTTTCTATTTAAAGTGACTATATTTTTCTATCAAATGTAAGTTTATCGGGCGATTCAACATTCAACTATCTAGACTTCTCATGATATAACTTTTAAACATTATTAATGTTGTATGAATATAAAAAACTAGAATTACCCTTTATTAATAATTTCAGTGTCTATTATTTCAATGAGTAAATTTTATATGTTATGAAATTTGTTCCTACACTTTTGTCTTGGTCTTCCAAATCATTTTTAATTTATTACTTACAACATGTCATATGCCATGAATGTTACATCTGAGATACCTTTTCCTAACAAATTTCATTTTAAGGTATTAAAAAACCTTATAAGTTCAATCTTAATCTATCATTTCATTTGTTATTGAGTTTAGTTAATAGGTTATTTTACTCATGTACATGATTATTACACCTTTAATATGATCCACTTAAGTTTTGAAGGCACATAATGAACCAACAATGCTACATAGTAAAATTGTTATGCGATATTTTGTGTGCTTAGTATGAAGATACTGATAAGAATAAACAACTATGATAAGAATAAAATGATTGCAACAACTATGAAAACCTAAGCAAAAATAAATAAATAAAAAATCTAGTTGATGCAAGATCTAGAATATCATAATAATTAAATGTTGTAGGTGTAGGTTTTCTTTTGTTTGATTGTGAGGATGGTGATTCCTTAGCCATCATTTATAATAGTTCACTTGAATTAGCCTTCTAAGTTGTACATCACAAACAATGGAATGCTTTTATATATTCCAAGTTTATATATATATGACATCTAAAGAAGTTTTCACAATTAATAGTTTGATTCAAATTATGCTTATATTATTTTAAGAATAATTAATTTAAAAGTTTTAAAAAATTACATTTTTTTTTTATATGGATGCTTTTGACAAAACTCACTAATAAGATTAGAACTTCTTAGAATTGTACTCTATCCCAAATTTGAGCACTAGAACATGATATTTTAATCTAGGATGTAATAAAGTCACTTTTATATCATTGAATTGTCACTTGTTCAATTTATCATAAGAAAATGATAGAAATCAAATTTGTACAATGAGAATATTGTGAAATTATATGATTCGAAGTCATTTGATAATCAATTACAAATGGATGAAAGGAAAAACAAGCAAGCATTATAAAGCATACATGTGGTTAAGGAGTGAATAAATAACCAAATTAAAAATATAGTTATTGTAGCCTTTACAGTGTGATGAAAGGAATCTTGGAAATTTGTCAAAATTGGAAGTAGCTACCATAAATGAGCTTAAAATATGTTACATTTCAAGAAATTAATATAATTCTATTATTTCACATATTTAATATTTTCTATTGATAGAAAATATAATAATAAAGAATTCATGTTTTCTACATTGATTGGATCTCTATCTACATAAAGGAGACAAATTATTAATAAAATTGATATTTGACACTCAAAATTATTGCAAAAAAAAAAAACTTCATGAAAACAAATGCAATGAAAAAAAATCACTTTGCATTCATTGTTTCTTGCAAGAAAATAATCAAAATTTGACCAAAAAATAGATCACCTAGAAGAGCTAAACTTGTCATTTCATTTAACATAGACCAATAAAATGTCAAAGAAATCACTAGGGGAGAATCCAAGAGTGTGCACTCTAACTTCATGCATAGGCACAAGCTCCCAAAGAGTACATTAAATTTTCACAAAAAAAAAAATTAACAAAAAAAAAATTAACATGTCTCTACATCTGAATTAAAACATTACCAAATACCATGTGTCATTATATGATTGATTGTTTCTTTAATGAGATTTGTAAAAGAATAATTTTTATTAAAATTCATATTTCAACTATTAATTATTTTAATATATTTAATTAGGAGCTTTATCTTATTTTTGAATATTAAAATATATTGTCAAAACTTTGAATTTAAAATGGCATTACCTCACTGTAGGTATGAACAGCAGTACAAAAAGTTTGCCAAAAAAAGGGTCAAGTGGCGATTCCTTACCTCAGCATAGTTGAAATGGCCTTAGAAACTTTCGAGCGAATGTAATTGGCAGGTGTAAAGCCAAATTCCACATCCTTTGCCAGCATCTTCTGCCTGCGCTAAAATGGGAGCTTTGCAACAGGGTATGGACATTCATCATCGCGTAATGGAAGGGGGACTTTTGACAGATTATATAGTTGGAAATGCTCTGGTGGACATGTAACTTTGGAAGTATAGACAAGGTTGTCTATATGACAGAATGCCTAAAAGAAGTGTGGTTTCATGGAATGCAATGATTGCAGGATATGCACAAAATGGATTTTATAAGGATGCTTTCAAAATCTTTGAATTAATGAAGCACTCTGGAACATATCTTGACATTGTAAGCTTTGCTTGTATTCTATGGGAATGCAGCCATGCAGGTTTAGTGGATGAGGGCTGCACATACTTCAAACACATGAGTAACTCTTATTGCATTACCCTACAGCTGAACAGGGACAATGTTCTTGTGGAGATTATTTGTGATGCTAAATGAAGCAATCTGAAAAATAGGTTTGCACTATAATAACATGCACCACATAACAGCCACAAGAATCTCTTAGTGCCTTTAACTTAAAAATGGAATATGTTTCATTGCACCAATAGAAGATACTGGCAAATTGGCAATGGACTCCAAATTTCACGACAGATTGTAATAAATTGAAATCAAATTGAATATTCTCTATTTGCATTAACACATGTACGAAAATATAAACAAGGCAAGACATAAACCACACAGAGCAGTATTTTTAAAATAACTTAAAGGACTATCTGATTCTTTACAATATCAAATGTTGAATGATAAATTTACAACTTTATACTTATGCTATGTCATTATGAAATGAGAAGAGTGAACAATGCTCTTTTGAAAGTAATATAAACATGTCAAATATCAAATGTATGTTCAAATGTATCATGTCAAATGTAATGTATTTATGCAAATGTCTACAAATATCTAGAGAAATGTTCAGAAAAGAAAAGACTAGCCACTGGCAGGGTCATCATGTCGGCTCTGAATCGAGCGACCTTCTGACTGAGTATTCTGCTCCGATGGATGCATCAACCCCTGAAAAACGATGTGTTTCATGAATAAACATCAAAATTACAAACACTTTAAAAATGCATAAACCTTAAATAAGTTTTAAAAAAACTCGTTGTAAAAGCAAAAGATATTCTACTCAAAATGTAAGTGTATGACAAACAATGACAACATAAGCCTAGCATGAGAACCAAATAAGAGAAGTAATCAATGAAGGGTAAGCAACAACAAACAGCTAATCACTGTATCTTTTAAAAATAAATTAACTAGAATGTATTGGGACTTCACCCACTGCAAACAGCGTGAGAATGTAAGCCCCTGCAGTAACTCCCATACATATTACACCTTGAAGCCTATCAAAAAAACTATAGAAATAACAATGCCAAACAACTCGTTTATTCTCTGACTTGAATAATAAACAAAACCTACAATACATTATAGAGGACTGAAAGTGTACCCAAAGTAATCAAGCACTTCAGCAACCTGCTCTGCCAGATCATCAACAGTAGGTTTAGCAACATCAGAAGAAACAACAGCTGCTCCCAACTGCAAGAACTCTTGACAAAATGCAGAAAATAACATGATGTGAGCAAACCTTTAAGATTTAACCAATTAGTAGATGAAATTTAAAAAAAATTGAAAGTATTTTAAGAGTAACTGTTTGAATTACAACCATTAATGCTACTCATTCAGCATCTTAAACAGACAACAACACATTCACAGCATCAATACGAACCTCATGTCTAGGTGCATCAATCATCAATATGATAGATGCAGAAATTGTGGAAGAGCAGTGAAGCAGCCTCGGGGCAGAAGAAAAGTCCTTGAAAGCATGACATGTATGTTCAAATATAATTGGATAAAAACCAGTCAGTACAATCAACATACAAATATCATGTTGAATAATCGATCCATGTTTCTAAGGTTAAACCATGGAGAGGGTGAGTAACACAGCTAATTTTCAATAAACTAAAATAAACATTGCATCTTGTAGCAACAAATTTAAGCCATCTATGATTATCCACCCACTTAGTGCCTCTAATTCAGCAGATTTATAAGTATTTCGAAAGAATTCATGATATGATTGATTGTTAAAAAGGGAACAAAATAGATATTGAATATTTTCTGAATACATTCAAATATTGAAGACTTGTTTACCTATTAATTAACTTAGGCTTTAGTAGGGTCATTATGCTAGCTCAGAATCAAGCGACCCTTTAAGTGAAAATCCTACTTTGATGGATGCGTCGATCCCTAGAAATAGTACAAAACATGTACACAATATAATTACATTATGTCAAATTAGAATAGTGTTATATATCTATATACATGTGTACAAATTGTATACATACATGAGTACATGATTTAAAAGCATAAACCTCTATATCAGGTGGTGCAGGATCCATTGCAATGATCTTATATGTCAACTCATCTATATCATGGGTCTCCCTGGCTAGCTCCAGTATTGACAAGTGTAGTGGACTAACTAGGTGAGATGGCAATGACGACATATCTCCACATAGCAGCATATCCACGTAACCTGATGATCCTATCATCTACAATTGATCCTCAATTGAATCCAAGCCTTGGGATACATGATGTTGAACACTTGCAGAATGACTAGTAGGTGTATCCTCCTCTCCAACAATCGAATGATCTATACGTGGATCTTTAGGTTTTTTAGCATTGCTATGGTGATGAGAATGTTGTGAAGGACCTATAGCCCGGCTTGATCCTAGATGTGAACGGAAAGATCTACCCACATGTCCTTTGACCTCATGTAGTGGGATACTAAGCTTTGCTGCAATGAAAGCATATGCCTCCAATAGGTCGTCTGACAAACAACAAGTTGTACTTTGAAACATCTGCTCTCCTATAAGAACATCTATTTTTGAGGGTGAAGGAACACCCACCATACCATACGGATTAGTACCATGATTCAGTGGTCTAGATCGTGCAGAATGACTCATCAACTATCTCCCCACAAGATCAGTAGATATCGTAGATGCAGTAGCAACTATATCACTAAAATTGTCAATTGCTTCCCTTTAGGAATAAATGACAACTTGGTCTATAATAGGTGTCAAGGTTGAGGAGATAGTAGGCAATCTCGCCCCAACCAAATCCCGATAAGTTGGACATTGTTGATCTAGTCGATGAAAAGCGTCCCTATCAACAACCCTACCATGCCCCTGACCAAAATATTCTGGTAGGTCCAAGTAGTTGACATTGAGACCCAAATGAACCTTAGCGTACAACTGTTGTGCGAAGTACAAAAGAGTTTGGTTGTTATTTGGATAACGACTCTGTGTTGCAAGAAAGTGTGAGTATATCAAAGGGGCCATCTGAGAATCGGCACATCAAACCACCTAATTTCCCTTAACCTTGGATCTACCAATGGAATATGGAAAACATTGTGATTTGACCATTTCTTTTGGGACTTGTAGCTAAACTTCTGTAAGAGAAACCTTGCCACTAACCTCTTGCTGCATCTGAGCAAGAATAGCTGCTACAGTGTCAGCAGAATAAGCATGTGTGGTATCAAATGTCCATCTAATCTTCAGCTATCTAGAATTAACAGACATGTATCCTTGTAAACCTCTATGGTGGTTGGCTCAGCTAGAATATCACGCAATTTACAGATCTCCTCATCTGTTTTGGTAAATATACCCTCAGGTGGTGGTCCCTAACCTACCATATCAATCCTTGATTTGTCCACAAAAATAAATTACTTTAAACATCCCAATGTTTAAATTTAAGTGAACAAAAATAAATAAACTTGATCTTTTCCATCCAAAAAGTAAATTAAAATTAAAATGAGAGAAGAAGGAAGAGAAAAGAATTACAAACATTACCACTTCATTTCTTATTTCATAATTTCTGAAAGCTTAGGCTTGATAAATTAACTAATTTAAGTGAACAAAAATAAATAAACTTGCTCTTTTCCATCCAAAAAGTAAATTAAAATTAAAATGAGAGAGAAGAGGGAAGAGAGAAGAATTACAAACATTACCACTTTATTTCTTATTTCATAATTTCTGAAAGCTTAGGCTTGATAAATTAACTAGAATCTAAACTTAGCTGTAAAGTTGGCTTCCATTGTATGGTTGAGCACAGATCATCTAGACTTTCATGTCAAGAATTAATAGGATCATGTCAAAAATTAATACCAGTTACAACAGTAGGGAGGGAGTGTGAAGACAGTCAAAATGCCTCCAAGAAAGAGGGTAGCAAAAGCTGCAGCAGCAGAGGTTGCAGAAATATTGGATCAAATACTTGAAGCTGAGAGAAATACAAACTAGGATGGAAGCCCTTGAGGAAGAGAAACGAACAGAACTATCTTCAATGCAGGATTGATTTTTTGCCTAAAGATTCATTGGCTGCGATAAGTTGTTTGCCTGCCCTGGTTATTGATTTTGATAACGGGGTGCTGGAGAGAAAAATTCATTGGCTTTAATATAAAGATAAAACAGAGCACAACATACAGAACGGATTTAAAAATACTCAAGTTATAACAGCTGGGAAAGCTTGTTAAAATGCAGAGCCGGGCTCTTTTCGACGAAACATAACTCAACAAATGAAAGAGCTAATCACATTGAATATGTCAAATACAAAACAAGATCATATAAAATTTGATGTCCAAACTAAAGTTTAGAAAACAGGAAGAAACTCAGAATGAGCTTTTCTGTAGTAGGAAGGAAAATAGACCACTTTCTGGACAACTATGAACATATCAGTGCCCAGGTAGAGATACTACTAGCAACGTAACAGGATGTCCTGAGATTAGTAGATTTTTCTTTTTTCTACAAACCAAATCAATATGAACAATGGAAGCCTAAAACGGCTGTTCCAACAATCCAATAAACTCCTTCATAGCTTTTACCTGGATATTTCTTCTAGTAGTTGTGGCCTTTAAAAAGCACTAATTGAGAAGTATTTATTTTAAATTATAACAATTTAATACAGTGATACAAATAAAAGTGTATTGATATTCATATAGGCATTTGTACCACCCACCTGTTTTTTAATTGTATGGATATTGATAGTGAGAATCCTGAATAGGAGATGCCATACGTATTCATTTATTTCATAACAAAAATTTAATATGATATATTTGTAAGTAGAGAATCCCTGAATAGGAGATGTCATATGTATTCATTTATTTCATAACAGGAATTGGTACATGCTGAGTAGAAAAGTCCTGAATAGATAATTTGTGAAATGAATTTCGCACTACTCACTAGAATACAGCAAAAGCATTGGATTGTAAAAGTTAAAACACCTTAGGCCAATAAACCATGTCCAAGGGTTTCTATTCTGTGAAATTTGTTTAAAATTTGCACCATTCAGTGTCTACCTACTTCTGAGTCATTATTTTGCAATCACGATTGCTTTGTGTTCTAAATCTACCAATATTTTAATATTTGGCAACTAATTAGTATATTGATTCCAAGCAGACATGTAAGCTTTGATCATTCATCTTACTCCTGCTATTGTCTTTTGAATTGTGATGTTTTTTTAACACTCCAGTTTTATGGATATTGTTTTAACAATGTATATTTTATTTTATTTTATTTTATTTTATTTTTTATTTTATTTTTTGCAAAAGCGTATGACAAAGTTAAATGGAGTTTCCTTCAGAAGATTTTGTTAGTCTTTGGGTTTTCTCTTGAGTGGGTGAGCTGGACTATGAGTTGTGTGACTTCCTCCTCATTTTCTGTCATTGTGAATGGGGAACCTTCATAACTGTTTGGGGCTATTAGGGGCCTTCGTCAGGGGGACCCACTCTCTCCCTATCTGTTTATTATTATGGCTGAGGGGCTGGGTCGCTTTCTTAAATCTCAGGTCTCTCTTGGTGTGATTCATGGTTGGCAGTGAGGGTTGGGTCTGCCTACTCTGTCTCACCTCCAGTTTGTGGATGACACCTCTCTTATGGGGTTGGCTAGTCTTCATGAAGCTGATTCCATTAGGCAAGCTTTGGACATCTATTGTTATAATAGTATAGTTCATAAAAGCATAAATCTGAAAAAAAAAAATTGTGATTAATTCCAATTTTTTATAAGTCGGCAGATTGAGCGATTTTTTCTTCGATTTTTTTGACAAAATCATTCACCTTTTGGTCAACTATTTTTTCCCATTTCAAACTACAAAATTGCCACACCAAAAAGAAATTATAAAAAAAAATTAAAAAAATTAAAAATTAAAAATTAAAAAAAAACGTGTTTAAAACCTGCAAAAAATATTGTGAATAACACGAAAAATACCATGAGACCATAGCTTGTTGCTTACTATTATGCTTTGATAGATTTTTTCCAAGCATCCATAGCATGTTCGAAACCACCTGTTTTAGACTTTTAGTCATAGCAGCAAGGCAGTGAACTGTTTGATAAAATGCTTTGGAAGACATGTATGAAAAATGTGGCAGCATAGACAAGGCAATGAACTGTTTGAAAAAATGCTTCAAAGAAATGTGGTCTCATGGCAAATGCAATTCACAGTTGCTCCTAGTTACTAGTTATTAGTTATACAATGTGAAGTAATTGCATAACTGCTTAGGTTGGCTTTGCAAAAGCTATATTGAAATTGAAATTTGAAATTTTTTGATCTGTCAGCATCTAGTTGTTAGTTATAAGTTATGCAATGTGAAGTAATGCTTTGAATTTGAAAGATGTGCAATGTAATGTAATCAGCAATATGAATACTACAAAAATCTTTTTCTACAATTCATTAGTTAAATTCTTTATTTTATTTTCTCTCGATATCTCTATGTTATGGAAATGCCTTTCAAATTCAAAAAAAAAAAAGTTTTACCTCTTGTTCTACAATTTTATATCTTTTTTTTAAATTTGACTTTTTCCAGATTTTTTCAAAAAATCTTATACTTTTGGTTTGTCATTTTTTCCCCAAAAGATTTTTGCTGATATAGACTATAGTTTAAGGAGTCATGTTTTTCGAGGAGAGAATGTGAATAACAATTAGCTTTCCATAAAAAAGAGCCTAGAACACTGAAACACCATTAACACACACTGAAAAACTAAAGCATCTTAGCCTTCATATTCTACTACTATTCAGAGACATTCAATAGTTATGGTGTTTATAAAGTATGATGAGAGTGGCATATTGGTATTAACTACTAACTATGCCAGTTACAAACTTCAAATGGGTGATGGTTTGCTATATCGATGCTTCTTATATTGTAAAGTGTCTTCTAATATACCTAAAGCTAAATAAAATAGCAATGTTGAATACATATTTTTATCTAAACCTTGAGTATTGGAGCCTAAGAAACTCTCACTTCACCAAACCCTTTGTGGGGAAGCTAGGTTAGCTAAAAATGATAACTATTTTAAGGATATCTTAAAATCCTTGATAAATGGATACTATTCTACACAACCAATTGTAGAAAGAGATTTGGGTAAAAATGACGAGCACTTCACAACTTTTAGCATTTCCTAATCACTAACATCCCATAAGGTTGAGGTCATACAATGAGTACTTGTAGTAAGCCACTAACTATAGTTGTAAAACACAACAATGAAAAGAGTTTTGCTAGCATTTACAATAAACCTAGCACTAAATAAAGACAATACATATATATACATAGGAAGCAACAAAATGTCTATTTATTCAGTTTGAACTATCATTTTGAAAGTACAATTATTTGAGTAAAACATAAAATCCAATTACAATACTCGAGATGTTTATACATAATAGATCATTACAATATATAAAATCTTGTTAAAGATAACTATCACTATTTGACACATGTGAGATAAATACTTTTATTGTAATTTATTAAAAAAATGGTTTACAAATATGTACCTAATCTAATTCAAATTAATATCCAATACATATATCCAAATGAGGATTCCTTAACGTATTCTTTACTTCAACATATAAGATTGATGAAAGAGTTATACTCCAGTCATCCATTATAGTTTAAATCAAAATCAACCATCCAAAAATAATATAATAAAGCTCATCCATCACAGTTTACATCGAAATCAACCATCCAAAAATAACATAATAAAGCTAAATTTCCCTAATAATCGTTTCATTTGTAATATGAGAGTTTTTTGTATGTCTAATTATTGTTTACTATAAAATAGTATATGTTACTTCATTTCCAATGTATTGCCAACATCCAAATACCAAAAGATGCACTAGTGTTCTTAGAATATAATTTATATAAAAACAAGTGTTCTCATAAATTCAAACAGTTGTGCACATCTTCATAACTCAATGATTGTGACACAAAATGAAAAAGAACCTCAAATTTTATCATAACCTTTGTCTCCATTAAGATAAACTGTCATTATTTATATTATGATCCTAGACGTAGAAACTAGAACTCATTGATGAACCCTAGTAATCCCTAAACCCTAAAAAATAAACCCCAGAAAAATCAAACTCTAAAACATAGAGGGATACCACATGTCAATGCGCCAATGCTCTTAATTAAGCATCTAAAAACATTGAGGTTTTAGGGATACTTGATTCTTGAATTCGAGACAAGATTATTACATCCTTTTAAAGGAAAATATTACCTTGTGAGTTAAAATTGTTTTCATGCACCTGGTTGTGAAGTTGACCAGTTGTTTGTTTGCCTTCCTTTTCCTTTCTTTCACCTTAATTATTGTTCATGAAAATGAATTTCGCCTCGTGCCAATTCGTGAAAATTATTTTCACCCAACCTCTTCACTAATTTTCATGCCTATTCATGAAAATGATTTTCACCAAACCTCTTCACTAATTTTAGAGGAGGAAAAAAGGGCCTTCATTCGAAGGAGGGCTTTAAATGAATCACATGTTTTACCATTAAAAAAACTTTTTAAAATTTACAAACTCAATGGGATTCATTCAAACACCCCCTTCGACCAAAGGGGGAGGTGTTCAAACAAACGGTCCCCTTTGTTAGAAGCACCCTCTTAATTTGAAGGGTGTTCCTAAATTTTAATCCCCACAAAGATGTTTTTCTTCGTTCAAGAAATTGTAACCCACTATTGTGGGATGACCCCCTCCTCATCCATTTTGACACCAAGTGATGCCAATTGAGTCACCAACATATCAAATGCTTCTAGGTGGTCTATAATTTGTCCACCCTCTTCCATTCTCAAAGAATACAATTTCTTCCTCAAGAAAATCTTGTTCACTAAATATTTGGCTTGATACATCTCACCAAGTTTCTTTCATAGTTTCTTCACAGATGTCTCTTCATGGACATTGATTAAAACAAATTTTGTCAAGAAAAATCTTATTAGACCCTTGGCTTTATGATTCATAACATCATATTGAGTAGCCAAAGTAGGATCTATGGGCCTTAAAACATTTTCATTAACATCCCACAAATCTCAATCTATCAACAGATCCTCCATCTTCAACTTCCACATCTCAAAATTATTTCCAAAAAATTCTCTATTCTCCCTGATGAACTTGCCATCTGAAAATTTCTACAACAAGATCACAAAGTATCTTCTACACAAGCTCCCACTCAAATCTAGATTAATTCAAAAACCCAACAACCCACAACTAAAAACAAAGATGATCAAGCTTTGATACCACTTGTAAAGAAGCTAAGGTAGCAAAATAACTTCTTATGTACTACTCTTGAGAGGAGAGTAATGCAAAACTTTACAAATCTTTACAATAGTTATAGAAACTTAAATAGAAATATAATGCATACCACAACATTGTGATTTAAAAAGAGAAAACCCTTTTGGGAGAAAAAAACCCCACTCCAAAAGCTTCCCAATATGTTATTTAGAAATCACAAAAATTACAATACACTTACAGAGGAAGCTTCCCATAGGAGTGTCACCACTAGGGATCTAGAGACAACACATTGGCTATCAAACTCTCTAAATACATTGAACTATCTACAATCATAGTACAATGCCCTCATAAAATAGGGTTGCCTTATAGGGAAAGACAAGCCAACAAAATATCTACCATCAGATCTTAAACCTAATAATGAATGGTCCAGATTTATAATATATCATTAATTTAATGTATGTCGGTCATTTAAGAGTTTTGTTAACAAAAAAATGTTAACATGCATTCCACTCCACACCATTCTCCCATTGTATATTACACCTATCGGTATAACTAGTATATCCTATCAACAATAAACCTTATATAATTTCAAAGTTGAGACACATTTTCCCAACAAAATCATCAATTAAGGTGAAGAAATACTTGGCTCCTAAAAAAGGAGTTGGAAATGATATGAAGTCACCATGAACTAGCTCAAGTAAGGTAGTTTCATGATGGGCCTTACCCTTTGTAAAGGTTCATGATGAACATGTTTTCCAAGAAAACAATCTCAATAAATGTGCTTTGTGCATGAAACCTTAGGAAGTCCAATTACCATATTTTGTGTACTCAACTACTAAAGATACTTGTAATTGATGTGTCCAATCTCCTCGTACCAAAGTCTACTCAAAGATTCAACACAGGAAATGTGTGATGCACCACAAAATGGCTCATTACCATGAAAATTGTACAATTGAAATTGATTATCTACTCTACCTTAACCAACAATCCCCTCAAGATGATGTAGTTCTCAAATAATTGCATCATGTGGTGAAAATGCAAATTTCTTTCCATCACCAATATAAAAAAATTGGTAAATTGATAGAAGATTGGCTGAAATCTCAAGAACATAGAGGACATCCTCAATGTGACCCTTTGTAAATTGTATCATACTTGACCCCATAATTGGAATCTATGAAGAGTTTCACACTAAAATATGAGAAGTAATGATGTCAAAAAGAGACTCAAGAAGATCGTGTGAGTGTGTCATTTGATGTGAGGCTCTTGATTCAACTATCGAATGGTCTCTAGATGAATTCAAATGTTTATTTGTAATTGCTTGTCCCTTAATATGTTTGTGAATATCAATTTTGTGTTTTTCATGTCCTTTCTAAAGGTTCAATCCTTTTATTACAAAACTTAATGTCATAATTTTGGAAGTCGCAAAATGTACATGGTGCCCTTCTTTTGTTCTTTGACTTGGAAGAGTCATTTCTTGAATGTGAAGAGGATGTGTCTTGTTTGTTGATGTTTTTCTTCTACTTAGATGATTTATCATTTCTTGAAGTTTATTATGCCTTAGGTTTGATTGAAGACTTCTTACCTTATTTGGCTTACATGATTAGATGACTAGTGCTTGAATTTTTGAAGAGTTGATAACATCCCTCGAAATTAAGTTAGATTATTCTTATGTGATTCTATCAAAAAATGGTCCAAAAGGAGACATTGCAAATTCTTTTTCCAAGAGCATCAATGGTAGAGTAGAAGGTAGAACCAAATACCTAATAAAGGACTTTTAACTTTGACAAAACCAATAAGATGCACTCTTTGTTTATATTTATTTTACCACAACCCTAAAGTCAAGAAAGTAAAGAATTAAACTTGACCAAGAATAAAATTTGTGCATCAAGAGACAATGGTGTTAATTCAACAACCAATTAAAGTATTTTGAATTCATCAACTATACCAAATAGGTCATTAAAATTTTCCTAGATTTTCTTAGGAGTTTTACAATTAACAAGGTGAAATTATAAGTCGTTAGATGAATGGAGACCCATTATACCCATTTCCTCATCTAACTTGTTCATATGAGTAAATTGTTCATACTCCCTTGTAAATTACATTTGTTGTCCATTTTCTATTTTCCATAATCCCTTAGATTGAAGAAATCGATGTACTTTGACTTTCCATGTGTAGAAATTATGTGGAGTTAAAAAAACAATTTTCAGATCCATGATGTACATACAAAGATGCACTAAAATTGTGTCTTACAAACCCCAAAAATTGGATTGAAATTGAATATTGACCCCCCAAAACATGCAAGAAAAAGATTGACATATTTGGTGAAGTTTGGATGCCTAAAACATCTATTTATAATTCAAAGATATTTATACAATTTGTAAGAAATGGTATCCAAAAATTTATTTTGATTACAAATCTGAAATCCATACAAAATTCTAATAAATTTCAAAAAAAATATAACAATTTTCGATAACCAAGGTGAAAGTTATGCCTTGTCAAAAAAATATTAAAAAACTTTTTTTTAAGGTAAAAAATAGCTTAAAAGTTATAATTTTGAAAAAATGGTGTCACTATTGTGACAGTAATAAACCAGCTTCCTATCAATTGGCTACAAATTCATGTAAAAAAGGCCCCTTCAATTGCAAGTTATGACAAAATGGGAAAAAAAAAAAGCCCTTTTATAAACTCTTGTAGATCTCAAGGTTTACAACTAACTGCTAGTGTTCAACAAAAAAACAAATAAAGTTTTAACTATAAACAACAAATGTTTAAGTTTGATAGGGACTTTGTGCCAAGTGTGAGACTACTACTACTTCAATAGCACTAGTTGAAGAATTTTGAGTCATAGCCCTTGAATTAAACTACTATACAATGCGACTAAATCCAATAGGATGCAAGAAATTACAACTTAAAAATCAGCATGGGGTTACAAAGAACTAATGCTCATGATCACCTTTTCCTCAATCAAATAATGAAAGCACTTCAATACAAAGAAAGGCTGATGTGAAAAAAATCTACATAGGTACCATATGCTCAGAATTTGACACTCGTTGCCAACATTAAATAGGAATGGATTGATTTTATGGGCATAGAGCATAGCCTATGCAGAGGTTGTTTTGATGGTGTATAGAAAAAATAACCACAAAATCCCTTCAAACAAGCCTTAGATCACTACAAAAACCTACAATCATGAAAGAACATGCATATTTTTATATCGTAAAACCCTCATGAGGGTTGTGAGCACACGGAGTTGTAGAGCTTATTGGAGTGATAACCTACAAGTTTCCCCCTAAACAAAGAGGAGAAAACAAACAAACACTGGAAAAATAAGCATCCCACTATTTCTACAACTTAGGTGCTATGAGTCTATGCTACCACTTAGAAATTTTCCCAATGTGGTTGACTACCTCCCTCACTTTCTTTTTGACCAACAATTTGGATGCCAGCCTATGTTTGTCATGCAAGAGAGATGTAAGTTCCTGTGTGCAATGCCTCCTTGGCCTGCGGTGAGATTGGATATCACTGCTCAAAAATTGAAAAAAAAAATCCATGTCTACACACAATTTTCACATGTCTGTGAAACCTTGCAATACAAAAACAATTTTTCCAACAAAATTTGCACCTACAAACATTGGATAAAATTGAACGAGCCCAAACTTGCAAAACCTTGTTTTGCAAAAGAAATGTCTTTGAAACAAGTAAAATTTGTACAAATATGGATTTCCATATAGGGTACAACCACAGAAAAACCATAGGGTCGTAAGCAATTGCTAGGGCAATTATTTTTTTAGATAATCAAAGTTATCATTTTTCACAAAACTAAAGGTAAATTTTAATTTCTTGGGCCTTTTGGATTCAATGACGATGTTCATTTGACTCCACGATGTTTCATTGATAGGGCCTTAATGCTGGATTCACCAAAAATTGAAAATGAATTTGTGATTTAGTGCTTTAAAACCATGTTGTACTAGCAAACTGTGAATGCAAAATTCAAGAACTTCCGCCAGAGAATTCAAGCAAAAAGAATTAGCCAAAAACTATCATAAGACATGAGAATGTACAATGATTTCTTCTTGTATATGTAGGACAAGGAAGAAGTAGGACGGTAGAATACAAACATTGACTAACCCTCAAAGAGATATGACACATGTAGAAAAATAGGAACAAGTTTAAGTGCATGTGTCATGTTTGTATAAGGTGATAAAACTAAACCACTAAGTGAACTTAAGTTGGTGTGAATGGATCTACCAGATCTAAGAACTACTTAAAAGGTAAATAGATGTATAAAAGCACTTTTCAGACTAACAATTGGAACTAATAACAAGGAACATATTACTCCTCCATTCTTCTCTTTTCTTGACTTTATGGGATATCAACCTCTTTACTCTCTTCTTCAACATCTCTTTCCAATTAATCTATTACCACATAGTTAAGAGAAAAATATATTAGCATAGACGATTCTAGATTTTCTATTCATATATAGTGGTCAATCTAATTGTACAAAGGTGTCAAATATGCATTTAGCAACAAAGGTAACAATATAAATTAGGGTCTATCTAATTGCTTTCATCAATCAAAAGGTGACATAAAATGACCCTTTTTGAGAAATTTGACTTGAAAGCTACCAAATGATAAAAAAGTAACATGTTCAAGTTTGGTGAAATTAACAATGTGGAGCATATTGCCCCTTATTTTGTCTATTTGTTTGTCCATATGATCTTTCAACCTCTTGAATCTCTTTTGCAACATCTCTTTATAGACAATCTATTGCCTCATATTTAAGAGAAAATTCTATTAGCCTGTAAGATTCTTTTTTAATTCATATATAGAGGTCACCCAAGTTTAGCACAAGGAATTCACATATTTTAGGATAAAGTCTTGTTGAGTGCAAGGACCCGACATCATAAGGAATGAGATCGGGATCATGCCCTCGGTGAATTTGGCAGAATGGATACCCCCTAGTCCTTGACTCTTAGCCGAAGAGGTTTCAACCAAAAGGCTTGTGCTCCCATATAGGGTTGCTATTTAATGTCTTTTTGGATGATATTAAATCCTCTATAAAAAAAGAGCACATCGAGAATTTAAACAAGTCTTATAATCACCATGTATATTTTGGAATTTTGAGAGGTTTTATAACCTTTAAAAGAAATTGACTTGATGTTTTTCGAGTTTTGTAGATTTTTATAACCTTTAAAAACTTTTGATTTAATGCTTTTTGAGATTTTGAATAGGTTTTATAATCATATAAAAGTGCTAACATAGGAAAATTGGGAGAGCCAAATGTTCAAAAACACATAATTCATAACCATGTAAAAGCTCTACCTTGCAATTTGAACAATTTGAACAAAAATTGATATTTTTGATGGGAAACATATTTTCACTTGAAACTTGGCCATGTCGCTCATAATAGCCCTATAAAACCTTGTGTACATTTATTTTGGTCCAACCTCAACAAAGCTCCCAATTTAATCATTTTCACAAACTACCTAGCAAAATTTTGCAAAATTAAAATCTTCCAAATGACAAGGAATTTTGGGATGAAAATCTGTCATAGTCGAGTCAAAATATCCTTGTAAAGTGGATTTCTTCAAGTTTGACTAGATCTTGAGATTTAATTGTTTTGGCTTGATAGGGTCAAACTATGTGGAAACATGCAACATCAACCACTTGAAACAATAAAGACACATAAGCATATTTTATTCAACCAATAACTTGACATTTGAGGTGATTACATATAATTGAATTGACCAAGTTACCATAATGGGGTGTTCAATATAACATGATGAACATTGCAAATTTAAGCACAAAAAGTTAAAATTTTAGTGAAATAACAAAGTAGGGCTAACATAGAATCAACAACATTTGAGAATGCAAACATTTTATAAAAATTATTGAATCTTTTAAGGATATTACAGGGTTACTAAGATAGGGAACACTTGCTCCACATTCAAAAATAAGGGGTTTTTCGTAGCCCCTTTTTATAGCAAACCACAAATACTTTTTGTTTTAACTAATCATTATTTTTGTTTTGATTGATATTTTAAACTTAAATCTTGATTATTAGTCTATATGATAAAGCTAATACTTCGAATAATGAAGAAGTAACAATGCATACCAAATAAATAACACACTTATACTAAGCTTGAAGGGGTGAAATAGTACAAGACAATATTTTACTTTTTCACAACTTAATCAACCACAATAAATTTAATTACACAACATCAATAATTAAGAGCACAAGAACACAAAATTTATGTGGAAACCCTTTCCGAAAAAAACCATAGCAAAATATTTCTTATATTTAACTTCTCTTATAAACTTTGTAGGCACCAACCCACTGGAAACACCAATCCTCACAAATAAGCTCCAACCCAACAAGAAACACCAATCTCTTCTAATGAGAGGCACCAACCTCCCAATCTTTTCAATTAGGATGAACCAATGTCCAAATGAATATTGTGTTTTCCTCCTTGAGTAGTGTTGCTTCAATATGTTCCACAAATCTGCCTTAAACCTTCACAAAAATCTGGTATAAATTCCCTCACTAATCTGTTCAAAAGCCTTTATAAAACTACTCTCAACTTTGGCATAAATTAGCAACAAAATAACTTAAAAGGTCTGCTCAAATCTTCAACACCTTTTTCTTACAAATTTTCCATGATCTTCCTTTTAGATCTATTATAAATTTCATTTAGATCTACTCCAAAAAACTCTAATTATTATTCCTTTAGATCTACTCTTGTATATCCTCATACCAAACACTTTGTATCTCATGATATTTTTGCTCCACCTCCAACACTTTGTCACTTAATTCCTCATTAAACTATTCAATTTACAATAAGAATAGATCATAATAGCATAAACCTAACTTGAATTGCATGTAGAATTGGATATGCTCAATTGATAAAGCAGTGAAAATCTACCAAACAAATATGCCATCTAAATGGAAATACTTCACTTCACAAGTAAATTTTACCAAATAATAAAAAGGGAGATTCCCAAATAAAAAGTAGAACCCCGGGCCAAAAAATGTGTTGACTACTTTCTCAAGCTCTTATTGAATTCAGTAAAGCTTCTAAATTACCAAAATGAGGTTGTTGCCAAGATTAATTTCTTCTAAGTACACCTTTATAACTTTTTCTACCATACTAAATGAGAATTCATCAATACCTTCCACTTGGTGAAACAAACAAAAAATTGTAAGTTGCATAGAATAAGATCGATTTGTCAATAAAGTGGAAGAATGCAACAAAAATGATCAATTTGATCTATGCTCCATCCTAATGAAATAAAATTCCCCTAATCCAAATCATGTAACAACTGGTTTGAAGCATACAATAATTTGTAGGCGCCAATTTGTTTAGAAACAAAGATAACCCAAGTTTGTCATGGGACAATTAGTTTGTTTGATAGTGCATGTGAAGCTAAAGAGAAGATTTGAAAGGTACAAACATCTTGCAAACAATCATATGAGTACATAATAGGGAAGCCTATAGTTGATGAAAGTGTAACTCATTTGTAATGAAACAATGAGTAGCCACAATAATTACTACGCCTCTATTGCTTGTTCTAGAATGGAAATAAATTTATGTAGTAATTATTTAAAATTAAAACTAAATCCCTACAAATTGAAATGATAAATTTCTCTACTCCAAATTTAATTATCAATTTCCAAATCAGCACACTATGAGTATAAATTTAAATCCAATAAAAAAAAAGTAGCATTTCTAAAATTGGTGGTGAATTGTCAAATTCTATCATATGATAGATCTATTTTCCAATTTTCAAAAGTTATATGTTAAAATAACACAATGTTGATTTTTAAATTGCTTAAATTATTCCATTGCATTTGAGTGCAGTATATTCCAAGCAATAAAATCATTTATAAATTTGCATTTGAATGAATGTGCAATTGAACACTTAGGTATGAGTGAAATTGGCATCCAAACCCATGGTCTAGATAAACTCAAACATTTAATATTAGGTGTAACTTAGCCCAATTAATCCATATTTCAATTCCAAGTGTGACTTGCAAAATGAACAAGTTATGTTCAAGTCTATAAGTAAATTTGAACCAAGGGAAAAGTAATGACAAAGGGCTCCATCAAATTTTAACAAATTAAAATACAAATTTCAAAATTATGAAAATAATCTCAACTCAACCAAAGATTTTGAAAGAATGTGATATTTCCATAAACATGAAAGAAAGAAAAAATCCTAAAGACATTTACTAATGTATGGACGCAGTTTAAAATTTAGCACTAAAAAAAATGTTAACATTTAAGACTATATAATGGAGGCTCGGGCCATTTTATTGGTTGTGGAGCGTGGAAGTCAATTGGGGTGGCAAAGGATCATATGTGAGTCTGATTCCAGGTAGTGGTGAACTTGTAGAATTAGCGGCATTTAGATGATGTTAGCTGGAATTTGGCTTTGATTGTTGAAAAGATTCTCAACCTCCGTGCTTTTTTGGAATTTGTTACTTTCATTCATATTCCTAGAGAATGGAATGGCGTTGTTGATTATTTGGCTAAATGGGCTTCTAATCATATTCATAAAAAGGACTCCACAAATTAAGTGATCTATCCTCCACGTTCATCACTAAAAAATTCTAAGATGACATTATATATAATAATATATCACGGATAGTGCAACACTACAAAATAATATTATTTGTGATTTGCAGCATTAATATTATAAATTGTTTGTAACTTTTCCATCTTATTACAATTCCTCAAATTACTTTCAATTTGTTAATCAATTTATTTCTATCTATTTTAAATCCAAATCCATAAGTAAATGAAAAGGAAACTAATATAATTGGAAGACATAAAAATCCATAATATTTTGCTCGTAATATTTTTTATTGAAATAATAATAACATAAATAAAACAAGTGCCACGTAGTGGCTAGTACTTGCCTATCTTTATAGTATTATAATTATTGTTTTCTAGATTTGAAAAAAATATATAAATTTTATTAATGTGAATAAAAATAAATGTAAGTTTTGTTAATTATAGTGTTTTAGTATTGTTAATTAGTTCTTTGAATGACCTAACCCCTAACCCTAACTGACACCTTAACTCTAACCCTAACCCTAACCTTAACTCTAACAATAAATTATAAACCATTATTCTAATCATAGACCTATCTCTCACTTTAACTATGATCATGATTGTAACACTATCCATAACTATAAATGTAACCCTGACTCTAATAATAAAGAATTGTAAAGTGACATTAAAAAAACTATGAATTAATATTGGTAATAAGATTTGGAATAAAGATATTAGATGAATAAATTTTTTGAGCATTATATCTATTAATCATAATTTAGTTATTTTTGCTAGTAATATTTTATTTTTAATTTATTTTAATTTTTGAATAGTTCTAACCATAATTTTGACATTATTCTTAATTCTAATCCTAATCCTAATTGTAATATTTTAGGATTATAATAATTAATAATAACAAGATTAGAATTATAATGTAATTAATATTTTTTAATAATTTTAATTTTTTTAATTTAATTTTTATTTGGAAATAAAAAAGTGGCAATTTCAAATAGTTTAAAAGATTTAATTTAAATTTTTATTTTAATTGTGTAAAATCAAATCCCTAGATTATTTTTATATGCTAATTTATGATGTGCTTTAATAAAAAATAACAATTATAATAATAGGATTATAATTATAATGTAATTAATAATTATAATAATTTTAGTTATTTTAATTTAATTTTTATTTGTATTTATCTAGTTAATAAATTTTGGAAAATAAAAAATAGTGGCAATGTCAAATAGTTTAAAATTTAATTTTTATTTTTATTTTAATTGTGTAAAATCAAATCCTAATCATTTTTATATGCTAAATTATATGTGCTTTAATAAAAAATAACAATTATATACATTAAAAAAAATGTAAAAATAAATAACATTTATTTAGAAAGATTTAATGAAATGACTTAATAAAAGCAAAAAAACATTCTAAAAAAATTGTTAAAAAAATAATTTACCTTCCTTTCCCTTTAAATATGCTCATAACACCCCAAACTTCTTAACCAATTATGTTCAAGATAAATAATTTTTACAATTTTTAAAATAAAGTATTTAACATGTTCACTTTATAAAGATTAAATTATATTTGAAAAACATTGAATTCTAGTTTTTAATTGATTTAAAACCAACTTACTAATAACTAATTAATAAAATGAATTGAACAACTCATTGCAATAGTACTATAGTGAATTCCTGATCTATGTTGGGGTTGATTAAAAACACTACATTAAACAAAGAAATTATGTTGTTCAAGTGTAATATTTTTCTCTCAAACAAGGAAATTAAAATAATTTAACATTAGAAGAAATGGGATTTTTTAGACGAAGTTTGTTATATTTTTGAAAATTAATAACAGCATTTATTTGATGTAGACAGGTGTAAATATTTATAGTTTTATTGGTCAAATATTGTATAGTATGATTTTATCAAAAAAATATATAAAGATGTAGTGTTTGGTTGATAAAGTAATAAATATTTGTACTTGTCTACCACCCAATAACATCTTTAAATATTGTTAATAATTTCTACAAATTTTATAGATATAATAATTCAAGAATAATCTGATAATTCTTAAAAAAAATCAATTTTGAAGGTTTTAACTTTTATAATTTATCAAGATTGATAGCCAACATTGATATAATAAATAATAACTACAAGAACAATTTCATATGCTTCTTTCATGATAAGAAGAAAAAATTTGAGAACATGATAAAAATGTTTGATGAATTTAGGTCTACTGGATATACTTTAGACATTGTTATGTGGAATTCTCTGCTATCAGTGTTTAGACAGAATGGAATGCATGTAATTTTGTCTTGTTTCAAGAAATATAAGCTATAGGCTCTCTGCTGGAGCAGAAAACATTCAATAATCTCATTTGTGTTTATAGTAGATTTGAATCAGTAGGGCAGGCTATGAAAATGTATAAAGTTTGGCCTTTGTCCTGATTTTTTAACTTTTATAATAGATGCTTGCTCATCATTAATGCTTAATTGAGATATAAAGAGAAAAACTAGCAGTATATTTAAGATCTAAAATCAAATATCGTGGAGATAGTAATGTGAATGCGATTATAGAGATTTAAGAGTTTTGATCAGTAAGTTTCAATTTATTATCTATTTACAGGAAGTTTTGTGTACTAATAAAATGAATTAAAATTTTATAACTTAAATTGAATTCAATCAAACACTTTGGAAAGAAGTCAATTTGTTCTTGTGATTGAAATAAGTTAGTATAATTTTGTGAAACTAATTTTCATGTATCATTAATGAAATTAGTAAAAGAGGTTAATGGGTTCTGCAATGTTTATAAGAAGTTGGGTTAGGGTCAATTCTTTACAATTTAATTTACTATGTTTCATTTTTTCTCTTCTCCAAATTCTAAAACATGTTGAGCCATTTCGGGATATGTTGGCTGCAGCAATAGATTCTTCATCGGGGGTATTGGATTGGGCAATCTCGGAATTACTCAGAAATCCTATTGCAATGAAGATAGCTAAAGAAGAGCTTGATTCTGTAATAGGGTCGGATCGTATGGTAGAAGAATCTGATTTTGCCTCATCTCCGCAATCAGTAGTGAAAGAAACACTGTGACTATACCCACCTGCACCTCTGCTCCTTCCACATGAATCTATAGAACATGCCACAATAGAGGGGTATCAGATACCAAAGAAGACTCAAGTTCTTGTGAATGCTTGGGCTATCGCAACAGATCCAACTGCATGGGAAGAAGCCAGCAAATTCAAGCCAGAAAGATCTATGGAA
The DNA here is from genome assembly GCA_007258455.2 of Sequoia sempervirens. NCBI lineage: Eukaryota > Viridiplantae > Streptophyta > Pinopsida > Cupressales > Cupressaceae > Sequoia > Sequoia sempervirens. The sequence goes on from VDFB02042115.1 coordinate 48,750, forward strand.
AGCCAAATTGATGTAAAAGGTCACCATTTTGAGGTTCTCCCTTTTGGTTCTGGTAGGAGAGGATGTGTAGGAATTAATTTAGCTTTCTCTATCATCCATCTTGGGCTTGCACAGTTGTTACACTGCTTGAATTGGAGTCTTCCTGAAGGGAACACTCCTGAAGATTTGGATATGTCTGAAGTATTTCATATCAACTCAAGAAGGGTAGTGTCACTTCATGCCATCCCGACTCCCGGCCTTCCACTACAGCTATATGAACTAAACTACTGAAGTGAATGGAAACAAGGAATTCACAAGCCTGTGTGTGCAGTGTCCAGTTGCTTGAAATCTATTAAAAACAATATGTTTTTGAATCTACCACAAAGCCTCTTACTATTGCATTCTTAATTTCAAAACTATTTTGCCTTATTAGTACCTGCTGCTGGCAGAGACTGTAGCAATCCATATTTCTATGGATTAGATTTCCTTTCAATAAGTTTATTAACCAACACTATAGAGTTCTAAATTTTCGATTTTAATTTTATGGATGAAATCGTTTCAAGAGTCCGCAATGAACTGCACCTCTTGCCCATTAGGTCAATCGCAGCTCAATTTTAGGGCTAATTATAGCAATCAAGGCAAAGAAAAACTGCTAGAAATAGTGCAATCTTTAAATTTGTCGAGATCGAAGCTACAACAAATTAAGCACTTTTCTCCTGTGGGCATGCACGCAACAGCTGTAGCAGGGGAGCTGGTGAAAGATCCATCCTTGAACTTACGAAACTTGGTGGCCTGCCTGACGAACTGTCTCATTTCAGGTGATTTGTAGGACTTGGTGGTTGTCAGATGTTAACAGTGAGAATTTGTTGCCGTTTAAATAAACAATCTTTCATAAATCTATTTCCTTCCATTCGGCGTAAGCAAGACTATTTTAATTGTTTCCAGATACAAAGTCTGCAACAAAGGTTTAAACTGAGAAGATAGAAAATTTATAAATTTGGAGAGTTAAAATAGAAGGGAATGCTAAAGAAGGTGGCTTGGGAAGGAGCTTGCTGAGGAAGATGTTAGTATATATGGAAGTAGGTAATCAGTTGTATAGGGTAAAAGCTATTCTCCCTACAAAACACCAAAGCACATTGGCAAGCTTGTGGGGCAGGTTGTAGACATTTGCTAGCTGGAACAGAGAGATAGTAGGTATAATAGCCGCTGCCGGTACCATTGCGAGCTGTTTGACTTTCCATTTTCTGTAGTTTGAAGGAAAACATTGATGCATTATGTCTTTGATTGGGAGGGGGTTTGAGAACGAATTCTCCATATACCTGGAAGGCAGAAAGGTATATATATCTTCCAATAGTCCATATGATTTGCAATTTTGGTTTGGAACTGTGAAGAGGGTAGAAAATGAAAAATAGACTTAGGCATTTGGAAAAATCATTTCATAGTCTGCGATACCGGTAAAGGCTTTCACAGTCCACAAATACCCATAATATTTTACTCATAATATAGTTGAATTTTTAGTAACAGTATATTACAAAACTTTCAACTACTACAAACATGTACCATCGAAATATATGGGTTAAAAGGCTATATGCACAGCATTGACAATGGAAATGGCTTTCTTTTAGTTCACCTCGCAATAAGCCCAAAGTTAAGCAATTTTACCGTCGGGTTCATTTTCCTGTGTGTTCTTCAATCCCATTTGGTACGCAGAATTCTCTGCCCAGGAGATGGAATTGTGTGAAAGGCCTAATACCACAAATTGTGTCGTGCTGTCAACAATCTGATTAGAAAAAATGGTAAGAGTTTGCAGGAAAAGTTTACGAAGCCTTACCACAGCAGAGCTTGTTAAACTGAGACTAACCAAAACCAATCTCCCTACAGCTGCTGCTTCAATCTATTCACAGTAAACAAAAGTGGATCTGAAAATATCGGGGTTTTAGGGCAATACAATGTTTGACACGTGATTCAAATCGGATTCGGGGATCTAATAATAAATGAACTCAAACTTGTTTCCAAGCATTAAGTGATGAAACTGGTTGGAGAGTAACAGAAAACAATGACCGACCAATCATTTAACGGCAATCTGTTTTCGGTGTGAGAGAGGTTTCTGCTCAAAGTTCACATTATATATAGCTTATCGACTAATTAATAAAAAACATAAATTACTGACATGTCAAATGCAGGAAACCCCATGAACAGTGCGAATCACAGTGGCATCAAAAACCATTTATAAATTATAGAGGCTGAAGTATGAAACTAACCTAGGGTTATATGAAAGAAATAAAGTTATTCTATCAAACTGAAGCATCTTCTGAAGCAGTTTCAGACAGAGCAATAGTAATTATCTAGAGACTAAGAGATTGACCTAAGCCATGTTAACTAAGGCATTGTTGCAATGGATTTTAAAAAACAGAAAGAATATTGCAGATTAGAAATTATACTAGGAGCAGCAAGCAGAGATAGCGTACACATATGTGAAAAATTTGATAACGTATACATATGCAAAAAGAAGAATCTGAGATTGACTTCGAAACCCGTGATTAACTAGATTGCAGTTAATATCACAACTTAAGTATAATATTGAAAACAAGTCTTAAGTGCACTTGCCTATTAGGGATGCAATTAGGCTTTGTGAAATAGACTACTGCAAATATCATGTTTATTGTTGAAGTTCAAGCTATGCAGAAGAAATGAATTATCAACCTACTCTGCAGATGGAGCTAAACGGATTTGATGACCGTTCATTTTGATTATTCAATCTAGAGTAGAATTATCCAAACATGAGCCAATTTGTAAGTAGAATCAGAACACATAGGTAAAGATATATGACTTCTAATTCAAGTATATGAAATAGAACTGATGCTGAAGGTTGCCAACTGAATGGGCAACAATCCATGCAGTCTTGAACAGATATTCAATCCTACAGCTTAAAATATTCAACAAAGACAAGGGAAATCTAATTATAATGCCATTATCCACAAGGAAGAACAGATTAGCTTAGAATTTAGTTAAAATAAGGTGCTTTGAACATCATGCACATTCCAAAATAATACTACTTAACCCTTATTACATGGGCAGATTATTTGCATATACTGAAAGGGATAGAAACATAGGGCAGCTTTGACTAACACTGTATATCTGCTCTACAGATCCTTTGACTGAAGAAATATGAAACTCAGAGACTTTTAGTTCTGAAAAAAACCAGTACATAAAGGAGGAGATTGAGCTCCCCTGTTTTCAACGCAAATTCCCATCCTTTCAAATCCTATATTTTATCTTCCTATCGCTTCTTTCTCTTCCAACGCAGTTCCTTATATTCTCCTCTTTTGTCTTTCGTATAGCGTGAAGAGAGTATCTATAATATTTTTTAATAAGGAAGATAAGAATCGTTAAGACATTACCTTGACCTAGATTAGTTCCAGAGCCTTTTTAACACCAGTCCAATCCTTGAAGAAATAAAAACCTGGGTTGATTTTATTTGGAAACTCCCATCACTTCTCCAAAATGCTTGCTTTAGGAGATTGTATGATCGTTAGACTTTAGTATTGTATTGGCTAAATTTAGCAATGAATTCTTGCTCACTTAGCATAAAGAATTTAGCCAAAGTAGGTAGACACTTGGCGTGTGGACTTGTCCTCAGAGATTTAAAGACTTCATAACGGGGTTTGAGCCTTTTCTCTAAGCTGAAACCCAATAACATAGGATACGAAGCAACAATCTTGGGCTCAAGACCTGCAGTGTCTATCAAGAAATCAATGCCTGCCTTCATTTTCTTGGTTGAATGACGAAGTGCTCGAGGATATCTCTTAAGAATTTGACCGATTTCCTCCTCAGCCAGACCAAGACTCGCCATATGTTTAGTTTTCTTCTCCAGGGTTTCAAAACTAACACCCAGAACCACATCGAGGGCTCTCCCAAACACTGCGGAATCTTGTAGAATGTTAATACTATCCTTCAAATACTCCACTCTAGGTATCACCTGCTTCTTGAAATCACTCGTCAATAGCTGAGGCGCACTTCTGAGAGCCTTGCACAGATGGACCTTCGAGCCAAATAGGGTTTCAAGATGAAAGATTCTAGGGACGAGACAGTTTTCCAAGCTCAAGCCAAGCAATCTGGGTCTGTGAAATATAATATGCGCTACGTCTTGAGCAGCCAAGCCCATTTTCTTCAGGAACTCCATCTTGGGTTTCAACTGACTATCCACTTTGAGTACGAGAATACTTGGGCTTCTAAGAATGGCACTCTTAACCTTGTTTTCAGTGAATCCAGAGTCTTTTAGGAGATGAATGACTTCTCTAGCGGTGTGGTCGGATTTGGTCCCCAACAGATCTGGTCTTTTTCTCATGACAGTTGTTACTTGAGAAGAAGAAAACCCACATTCTTTTGTTAAGAAATCTGAAATGACATTGAGTGGGGATGCTAAATGAGATGATGACGATGAAGAAAGTGGTGAGAGTGGTAAGAAAGTGAATGATGGAGAATGCAGTTTGATTGTTAGAGGGAGACGTGAAGAACATCTCTCTGAGCAAACTATGCATCTCCAAAACAACACGAATGACATTGTATTCAGTAGAAGATATGAGCAAAGGAACACGAGATGCGTTGAAGACCATTTTAATCGAGGGTTTCTTCATCTAGGATTAGGGTTTTGTAGCATACGCACGGATAAAGAAGATAAAAAGTAATTTTCTTCCCCATATTTTCTCGCTTAAGACTATCCTAAGTTCCTAACAATTGTAATTGGCTTTGAACTCAAGGCTAATATTAGTGTAGACGTAAAAGTACATCCATACGCAGTTTTAATCTATTTGGGAATTATTCTATTTTTATTTTTAATATAATATTTTATTATTTAAAAATAATTTTATATAAAATTTTATATTTAGTATTTTATTAATTAAAATGTAAAGTTTTTTAATTTTTAGTGTTTATATTTAAATTTTAATTATGTGTTTTTAATCTTTTTTCAAGATTATAGTTGATTTGAATATGGTTTAAGATTACATATATAATTTTAATCTCTTTCTTCAAATATAAAATTAGTCATGGACCTAATGTAATTTTATTCTAACTAGTCATTTCCTAACGATCCAAATACAAAAATTTGTAAGGTGTTGTATAAAGGGATAATGTCCTAGTTCATTTTAGAGATCCAATATCATCATATAGAGTTGCATTAGCATCTATAGTCATAAGGAAAATACTAGATATTTACATGTTGCTCGACATGTCTACGAACTTGTTATAAATTGTTAAATTGGTCAAGGGGCTTGACTAGGGCAGAGGATGGGCATAACAAGTTCCAACAATGATTTTAAGTTCACGCCAATTTTTAGATACATAGGAGTTAACATAAATTTGAACACTTGATGTAAGGTCCACCCATGTCTATTTCCTACCATATCCTAATTTGTTTATTAATGTTGTTTGTTGGGACCTATTTAGTGGATGGATTATCTTAATTTTTGCATTATATTTTGGACATGAGATGTCTATGTTTATTATGTGTGTTAACCCATACTTGTTATTAATCATGTGTTCTTAATTATATCAATACATTGGAGTTTATGGTTAAGAACCATGCTTGGCTAATGTAATGCCATTTTGTGATTCATATGTGTTGATTAGAGTATCACTTATACTCGTTTTGAGAAACTAATTATGATTAGTGATTTGTGTTCTTTCATAATTATGATTTTGTATATTAGAGATAATATATGTAATTATCATGTTTTGAACTATTATATGTACCTTCATTTTCATATGTGAGTACATGTTGATAGATTTCTCTCAATGTGCTTTGGCTATGATCTCTATCTTTGGATTTAATGTGCACATTGAGCATGTGAGACCTTTATAGGTGCATTACCAATGAAAGGTATGATCTAGGAGGATCTCAATCATTGAAACATACTACACACATCAAGTATTTCCCACACATGTGTGAGACCCTCTCATAAATACAGAGCCACCCTGGCTCTTACACATGTCATAAAGCAGCCACCCTAGCTCTTACACATGTCATAAAGTAGCCACCCTACACTTTTCTCTTCCATCCACATTTCATTCTCATTGGTTTCCAACCTCTTATATTTACCACTTCTATGCCACTTTCCAAACTTATATTCATCCCAATGTGTGCTCACACACGTGTGAGCATACCTAGCTCTCTTCCCCATGCCACATGTCATTATATCAAGCCTTCACCTTGTGAAACTTGTCACAAGGCTAAAAGCTATATATTCCTATAAAATCCTATCCCTCTATCTCATAATTCATCTCAACCATCCATTTTAGCCACCAAAAAATTATAAATTGGAGCCTTGTCTCTCAATCATCATCAATCAACTCATGCTAAACTTATGTCGTTAAATCGTCATCACAATCCTTTTAATGTCAAGGTTACGTTATGTTGAGAGAAATTCACATTCTAGCTATTTTAAAGAGAAAATCAATCAGAGAGGGGTGCCTTCACTTCAACTTTATCCATGATATGAAAATGTAAAAGATAAGGTACTCGGTATAATTAATTTATCTTATTTTTTGTGTCTTTTACTACTTTTACCATCTTAAAATACCATACTCAGTGTGATAGTCTTGACTGGCCTGGTTCACATATTTATCCCATTATTTGTGAGTATCTACAAAATAGAACAACTTGACTACTTCTCCACAAACATCTTGAAAGTTCTGAAAGTGGTGAAGGTGTCACTCTTATGCTTGAGAAAGTACACCCATGTGCAATGAGATAAATCATCAATGAAGGTGAGTACATACTTGGATCCTGAAAAAGGAGTTGGAAATGACATGAGGTCACTATGAACCAACTCATGTAAGGTAGTTGTATGATGGGCCTTACCCTTTGGAAAGGTTCTTGATGATGTTTGTCAAGAAAATAATCTCAACAAATTTTCTTTGTGCATGAAACCTTAGGAAGTACAATTACCATATTATGTGTACTCAACTACTAAAGATACTTCTAATTGATGTGTCCAATCTTCTCGTGCCAAAGTCTACTCAAATAGCTAGTATGGGAAATGTGTGATGCACCACAAAATGACTCATTACCATGAAACTTGTACAATTGAGATTGATTATCTACTCTACCTAAACCAGCAATCCCCTCAATATGATGTAGTTCTCAAATAAATGCATCATGCGGTGAAAACTCAACTTTCTTGCCATCACCAGTATGAAAATTTTGGAAAACTAATAGAAGATTGTCTGAAATCTTGGGAACATAGAGGAAATTCTCAATGTGACCCTCTATCAACTGTATTATACTTGACCCCATAATTGGAATATATGAAGAGTTTCACACTAAAATATGAGAAGTGATGATGTCAAAAAGAGACTCAAGAAGATTGTGTAAGTATGTCATTTGACGTGAGGCTCTTGATTCAACTATTGAATGGTTTATGGATGAATCCAAACATCTATTTTTATGTGCTTTTCCCTTACTAGGTTCGAGAATATCAATGTGGGATTATCAAATTTGTGTTTTTTCATGTCCTTTCTAAAGGTGCAATCCTTTGATTACAAAACTTAATGTCATGATTTTGTAAGCCACAAAATGTACATGGTCCTCTACTTTTCTTCTTTGACTTGGAAGTATTATTTCTTGAGTGTGAAGAGGATGTGCCTTATGTGTTGATTTTTTTTTCTATTTAGATGATTTATCGTTTCTTGAAGTTGATTGTCTTAGGTTTGATTGAAGACTTCTTACCTTTTCCCTTAGATGATTGGATGACTAGTGCTTGAATTTTTGAAGAGGTCATAACATCCATGGAGATTAGCTTAGATTTTTCTCATGTGATTCTATCAAAAAAATGTTCAAAAGTAGTCATTGCAAAAAAAAATCCAAGAGGATCCATGGTAGAGTATAAGGTAGAATCAAAGACCTAATAAGGGACTTTTAACTTTGACAAAGTCAATAAGACACACTCTTTGTTTATATTTGTTTTACCAAAACCTTGAAGTCAAGAAAGCATAGACTTAAACTTGACCAAGAAATATTAAATAGAAGGAAGTGCATTAGGAGATAATTTTGTTAATTCAATGTGTTCAATTGAAGTATTTTGAATTTATCAACTATACCAAATAAGTCATTAAACTTGTCCTAGATTTTCTTAGGAGTTGTACAATCAACAAGGTGAAATTATAAGTTGTCATATGCATGGAAACCAATTATACCAATTTCCTCATATAGCCTGTTCCCATAAGCAAAAAATTTATACTCCCTTGTAAATTGTATTTTTTGTCCATTTACTATTTTCCATAATCCCTTATATTGAAGAAGTTGATGTAGTTTGACTTTCCATGTGTAGAAATTATGTGGAATTAAAAAATCAATTTTCAAATCCATGATGCACATACAAAGATGCACTTAAATTGTGCCTTACAAACCCCCAAAGTTGGACTTAAATTGAATTTTGACCCCACAAAATATGCAAGAAAAAAGATTATCCAATTCGGTGAAGTTTGGATGCCTAAATCATCCATTTATAATTCATAGATATTTATACAATTTGTAGAAAATGGTATCCAAAACTTTATTTTGATTACAAATCTGAAATCCATGCAAAATTTTAATAAATTTCAAAAAAAAAATTATATCAATTTTCGATAACCAAGGTGAAAGTTATACCTTGTTGAAAATTATATAAAAAACACTATTTTTTTAAGGTAAAAAATAGATTAAAAATTACAATTTTGAGAAAATGTTGTCACTGTTGTGATAGTGATGAAACCAATGTCCCATTGACTACAAATTTATGTAAAAAAGATCCCCTTTACAAACTCTTGAAGATCTTGAGGTTTACAACTATCTACTAGTGGTCAACAAAAAAAACAAATAAAGTTTAACAATGAACAACAACTGTTTAAGTTTGATATATAATTTGTGCTAATTCAAAGACTATTATTACTACAAACTTTGTGCTAAGTGTGAGATTATTGCTCACACTTGCACCAGAATGGGTGCAAGGGTTACGTTGATAGAAAAATATAAGAATATCATGTTTCCCTCTCCTTATCCATCACCATCTTAGACTGGTGATGAATCTTGACCTATAGGAGAGAAGAACATAAGACATTAGAAAAAATATTCTAGCCACTACGACTTTAATAAAAATAAGAATATATAGTTCGAGAGAAAAAGGATAGAAATACCTAATGCCTCGTTATTTAGGTGTAAGTGATTTGAAGTCTGCTTCAGAAAGTCTGTTGCTTATGTTGAAAAGAGAATGCAGTTTTGTGGATAGAGCGAGGTGTGAATCAAGTGATGAATGATCATAACTCAATACAAATGTGTTCCTTGATAAACAAATTTATTGCACACTTGTAAAGGGTTTTCTAGAGCTAGGAACTATTAAAGATCCGGCAAGATTTCTTATTAGGGCACAAGACATTGAAGGGAAATTGGTGGTTGTGGATCAAACTACTTGTGCAAGTATAATTAATGCATGTGTAAATCTAGGTTGGCTAGAAAAAGCACACGACATGCTGGATGAAATGATTTCTCATGGAGACAAAGTTAGAATTGGCATGTTTTCTTCACTTATGAAGGCCTAGTGGAAAGACCAACAAACAATTGAGGCTACGTAATTAGTTTTAGGGATTAACACGACGGATCTAGAACTTGATGTTGGATTACTTTAACCACTATATATTTGTATTGGGTTATATTTCACACAACACAAGATTTCAAGGCAACCTTTGGACTTTTTAGAGAAATGAGAGAAGCAAGGGTGGGAACACAAAGTTCGATACTTGCTTAGAAAATTCAAACAAAGAGATACTAAAATTATTCAGTCAATCATAAAAATATCTATCACCATATCATTCTTCAAATGGATAACAAATCATAACTTGATAACCACCAATAGCATCAAATTTGAAAACAAAATCCAATAAAAATCATATGTAAAATATTGTCAATCACCTAATTAGTCCAATGGGATGCAATGTACAACTTTTCCTTTAAGGAGAAATTATTTCATCTCCAGAATCCAATCCACACTATGAAGAGGAGGAATAAGAAATGCTTGTTTATGTATCAGAGAGAACCGGAAACAATAGGCTCCATTTCAACTCTGCTAAGAAAATTAGACCCATTTTGGGCCCACTGAAAGGCACAATGATGATTTTGAGCATCCTATATTCTTCTTCGACAAACTCATGGTTAGAAATGGAAGGGCCTATTTTGGTGTGTGGTGTATGCTACATGCCTTTAAACTAGCTAGAAAATTCACCTTACTCCTTGTGCAGTAGCGGACTACAACCCTACCATGTCTCCAAAAATTAAATGCAAACAAGATGAACGATATAAAAGGATGGAAAATTATTTTACAACTAGTTGTTTCATTATGTGAGACAATTTTTTACTCAAATTTCCTACAATATATAGCCTATCGACTAATAATAACATTAATTCAAGTTTTTAGCTATAACTTGCTAGTTGTTTCACAGTGTGAGATAGGTTTCGACTCAAATTTCCTACAATATATAGCCTATCGGCTAATTACTTTATTAGCACTAATCGAAGACATGTTGGAAATATGGAGACCAAGTTAGAGCCCTAGAATTAAACTGCAAATTAATGTAACTAAATCCAATAGGGTGCAAGCAAATACAACTTGAGAATTGGCATGGGGTTACCAAGAACTGCTACTCGGGATCACCTTTTCCACAATGAAGTAATGGAAGCACTTCAATACAAAGAAAGATTGATGTGAAACAAATAAGCAGTGGTACTATAGGCTCATAATTTGACACTTATCAACATTAAATAGGAATGAGTTGACTTTATGAGCATATAGTACAACATATGTCTAGAGGTCGTGTTGATTGTGTATAGTCAAAATAACCACAACATCCCTTCAACACGGGCCTTAGATCACTACAAAAACCTACAATCATGCAAAAACATGCATATTTTTATATCATAAAACCCTCATGAGGATTGTGAGCACATGGAGTTGTAGAGGTTGTTGGAGTGATAACCTACAAGTTTCCCCCTAAACAAAGATGATAAATCAAACAAACGTTGGAAAAATAAGCATCAATGCTTCTGCAAATATTTGTCTGCAACTTATGTACTATGAGTCTACTCTACCACGAGCAGAAAATGTTCTTTTTGCCTAGAAATTTGGATGCTAGTCTATGTGTGTCATGAAAGAGAGATGTAAGTTCTCATGTGTAATGCCTCCTTGGCGTGCAGTGAGATTAGATCTCACTGCTCAAAAATTGAAAAAAAAAATCTCTGTATACACACAATTTTCAATTTTGCAACAAATTGCTAATGAAACCTCAACTAGAACTAGAGTAGGGATTGATGAGGGCCAAAAGAGGATGAAATGTCTATGAAACCATGCAATAAAAAAATAATTTTGACTACCTGAAGCAACTTTTCCAACAAAATTTACACCTACAAACATCGAATAAAATTAGATGAGCCCAAACTTGCAAAACCTAGTTTTGCAAAAAAATTGTCTTGGAAACAAGTGAAACTCATACATGAATTTCCATATAGGGTACAACCATAGGGCCATACAACAATTTCTAGGGAAATTTTTAAAAAATAAAACAAAGTTACCATTTTTTACAAAACTAAAGGTAAATTTTCTTTTATTGGGCCTTCCAGATTCAATGATAATGTTTATTTGGCTCCATGATGCTTCTTTAATAAGGCTTAGTGTTGGATTCACAATAAATTGAGAATGAACTTGTGATTTAATGTTATAATACCATGTTATACCAATAACCTATGAATGAAAAATTCAAGAACTTCCACTAGAGAATTCAAGCAAAAAAGAAGAAGCCAAAACTATCAAAAAACATGAGAATGTACAATGATCTCTTCTTGTATATGTAGGACAAGGAAGAAGTAGGAAGGTAGAATAGAAACATTGACTAACCATCAAAGATATGTGACACATGTAAAAAACTTGGGACAAGTGTGAGTGCATGTTTCATGTGTCTATAAGGTGAGAAAACTACACCACTAAGTGAGCTTAAATTGGTGTGAATAGGTATACTAGGTATAAGAACTACATAAATGGTAACTAGATATATAAAAGAAATTTTCAAAATAACAATTAAAACTAATAATAAGGAACATATTACTCCTCCTTTCTTTTATTTTCTTGTCCATATAAGATCCCAACCTCTTAACTATATTCTCCAACATCTCTTT